>QLOT01002806.1:0-13182 GCA_003313875.1 Russula aff. compacta | reverse complement strand
ATCGTATACGTCGTACCAATGCTGAATATTGCTGCTGCGCATGGCGCCCAAACTTTGTACGCCCTTCGTCTTCCCATGGATCAATTCGACATGCTAACGATATAGCGAAATAGTATCCGCCGTCGCAAGGGAACCCTCAGCCGACTGATGTTTCTGATCGTTGTGGGCGTTCTCGCGCTGAACACAGCAGCAACTACCCTCCTCACGCGCGCATCCATGGCCAACTATCCTGGTGGCCACGCGCTCGCGCGGCTGAACGAGCGATACGCTGAGTCACCCCACGGTATATATCATCCCTTTCCTACATCGTACCCGCATCTATGCGCAGGGCTGGACGGCAAGCTGATAACGAGCACACCATGACAGTGCATATCCATATCGCGAATCTCGCCGCGCAGAGCGGGGCATCACTCTTCCTCCACGCGCACGCGCCACCATACCGCCCGGGCCTGGGAATCTCCCCACCTACCACCATCTCTGCCGCCCACGCATGGACCTACAACAAGACAGAAAACCTCGCGCCGGCAGAAATTGCATACGATTCTCAGTTCACCCATGTTATATCCGAGAGCAGGGACGCACTGCCGGCTGGGCGGTGGGAGCTCGTTGAGGTGATCGACGGGTTCCAGGGATGGAGGGTAAGGAAGAATGTTTTGGGGCTTGTGAGGGAGAGGGGGTTGAAAGGACTGTGGAGAGTGCTCGAGATGAAGAAGGAGAATAAGTTGTGGGTCTTTACAATACGTGGGAAGTGAAATCTGTGAAAGTGCGTTCCTATGACCCACTGTAGTGTATTGTTTCTCTCCTCGGCCAATCATACTTTCTCTGGCAACGTACACGGAGGCAGGGTGAACACCTGCCATACAATACACTACTAGGACTTTAGCATCATGTCCTTTGAAGTCATGGTGAATTCCAGTTGTGCGCCCATAAATCGATGCCGTCCGGGCCCAGTGCCAGGTTGGGAAGCCAGGAAGGAAAGGGACGAAGACCGTGGTAAACGCTATAGCGTGTCAATAGGCGATACTATCATTACCCCACACATCGGCCACCCCCCCCTTTCGGCCACCTCAAATATCTCATCCAGCTGTTGTCCCACCCGCATAAAATTTTGTATATAGCATCTAATACACCATATTAACAGTCTCCATGCTTTTTTTTGGTGTGATATGCCCTGTGTTGTGAGAACGAAACCTTGGTCGATGTCACGCTTGCCGACCAAAGCCGCTTCGGTGTTTGATGTTTTGCACTCCGAGTGGCTGAAGTTCAGCACGTGCACCAAACCACTATGCCCGCGACACGACCTCCCATCGATTTTAGTGACCACAGACCCCAACCAATCAACTATCAAGCACATACACTTAATGACATCATGTTATCCTACCCTGACTGGCAACACTGGCAGTCATCATCGCCTAATAACCTCCCACAATTTTATCTAATCAACCAGCATAGTTATCTTATATGTATTATATAATAGACTGTAGATACAAACAAAAAACAAACAAATAGAAAGCGGGCACACTCGTCTGTCGCAGCAGCTGGCAGACGGAGTCCAAAAAAGTCATGTGTCACATGTGTGACTGGCCGAAAGGGGGGGGTGTACTGGCTGCCAGGTACGGGGATGACACGGCTGCACGTGGATGGCATGGCACGTGAATTGCTGTGATGGTGGACAGTGGACAGATCCAGAAATTGCCCCAAATGGTCGCGCAACGCGCGCAACGCTGGGAGAGGGTATACTGTGTCTACAGACATTCCTCCTGCGTGGGTTGCAATGCCTTTCTACCCCTGGCGCAGTTTACCTCCGACATTTTGGTGCACGCGACTCCCACCTCGACCTCCGTACGG
This sequence comes from Russula aff. compacta, assembly GCA_003313875.1. Classification (NCBI taxonomy): domain Eukaryota; kingdom Fungi; phylum Basidiomycota; class Agaricomycetes; order Russulales; family Russulaceae; genus Russula; species Russula aff. compacta. The sequence goes on along the minus strand of QLOT01002806.1, from coordinate 11,334 downwards.
CAGGAAAAAGAACTCATAACTATATATAGCCTACCTGTGTTGCAACTCCCTTGTCGGGCTTAGCGACGACGCATGCGGGGATGACCGTACAAGTGTATCATCAGCATCGAACGTTTCATTGATATTCCGTTCAACAATGGTCTATACGGCATCATTCTCGAATTTACCTGAAGTAGGGGTAGCATTCTGCTGTCACTGGCACGCTGCAGGTTCTGGTATACCCCGTGGTCGCGTAGATCCCTATCTACAGCACTTATTCGGCTTCCTTAGAATGCATAAGCAGAGAGAAAGCCGCATAGCAAACGTGTAGTATAATGTGTGGTTGGTTCTGTTGGTGGTATAAATCCGAATGCAAACTCGGACTCCTCCCTCCGAAGGTCATATGGTCGCATTCAACATAAACTTGAACACGACCGTGAGCGAGTGAATGCCAGTGGGTCATGCATGACTCGCGATCGTGTTTGACTCGTGCTGCTTTCGCATAAATTTCTCGTCGGTCTCTCTTTGGACTTGGGGGATGTTTGTCTGGGCGCACGCTTGATTATATTATGAATAATATGAGTATAGGATAGTACAGTAAAAGGTATCCCTCGGACCCAGCCTCGGATCGGAACGGAACAGCAGCGTCGGAGCGCCCGCTACTTCCTCACCGCCACGCATCCTCGCCGTCCACTGCCTCTTCGCCCCTCGACCATTCCCCTTCAAGCACTCGCCGCCTTCTCCCCTCCAACCTCCAATTATCCTCGTGTTCTCCACCATTGGCGCAAGATACTAGCAGGCGAATCCCATCAACTCCTGCCCCTCCCCTCCGACACTCCTTTTTTGCTTCCTTTTTCTGCCCTTTCTCCTACCTTAGGCAACGACGATCCACCCTGTCGCGACAGCACGGCGTTTGTACCCCACCCAGCCCCTCCATTGATACCTCCGGAGCACAAGGACTCATGTATTTAAAGGTTGACGACGGTATCAGTATCATCATCTCGAAACTAGTGTGTGCGCCCCTTCTTCCCGCGTGCTTGGTGTTTTATCACTTTGGTGCGCTTTTCCGTCCACGAGTGGCATGTTTTATCTCGTCTTTCTCGCTCGGGTATCCGCGTTCGTAGACCCGCTGTGTACGCTACGTGTTTCGCCCTGCCAGTGCGTTCCCCGCGCTCACACATCTTTCTAGAATCACCTGTCGTTTTCTTTATCTTATCCCCACCCTCCAGGACAGGGGATTCACTATCGCAGCCATCACCTTAGCCTTAGCTCGCAATACAGAAGCTGCGTGCGCTATACAGTAATGTGAGCCGGGAAAAAGCCAGTCTATTTCAAGAGCAGAGCACATGCCGCCATCCCACACGCACACACACACTCGTTCGCCCCGCACCGAGTCTCCAAGTCATTGATAGGTCCTGTTCCGTCCCTATCGCATCGTCATCTTCATTCTTTGTTCCTTTCCATGCCGAGGCGGTATCGAGAATGAAACGTCGGGCGTTCGTCCTTCCGACTGCAGGCCTTTTATTTTTGACACAGTCTCGGACATTGCCCGGGCTCAGCTCTCGTTCAAGATACCACGCATTTATCTCAGCCCATGTCCTCTTTTGTCTAATACACTCTTATTCGTACGATGCGATCCGCTGTTCGCCTTTCTCAAGTCTATGCTTTTACACCGCTGGTGCGCATGATGTTCCCTTTCTTTCAAACACCTCCCCCATTCATCGTGCTTTTACTATTCACTTACCTCCTCAGCTTACTGACGCTCTCTATATACACTCGCGCGCATGATCTTGAGCATCGGGAGCCGGAGGCAGGAGGCGTGTTGCTCTGATCAGACAACCCGGGACATGGGCAAATACGGGAATCGATCGTTTCCATGCTGTCTAAACCGGCGATCAAATCAACTTTCGTACTGCTCTCTGCCCCCATTTTCCCAATCATCTGCACAGGACGAGAGCCTAACGCTGTTCCGTTCAGTCCTCGGACTCTCCAGGACCCCATTCGGTATCAGCCACCCGTCAAGCGGCAACCATGTCCACCGATCACGCCCTCCTCTTTAAACCCCATACGCCTCGCCGTCGCACACGGGTGTCTCGCTCTGTGTGTGGCCCATCCACTGCACGTGTACCAAACCTGAGCCCGCGCCACTCTGGCATGGCTTGGTGACTCGATATAATAGCTGAGGAAGAGGCCAACAGGGTTTGTTGTGACGTAGGTGCGCTGGAACGCAGAACGCGATCTCTATCTTCAGGAATGTTGGCGACGTGTTGACGAGCCCGATCACTCACGCAGGCCTCGTCTATGATCACGAAGAGGATACACATCGGGAAGCTGCATATGAAGGGCTCGACCCTTTTCAGGGTCTTGTCGAGGTTGGCGAGGTCCATCAGGAAGTACTGTAGCTCGGGTCGGGCAGTGGCCTGCTCGGTGTACTCTTTTGTATGGAAGGAGGGGATGAATGATATCAGTTTGATGCAGTCGGGCTGGAGTGTCGTATCGTGAAGAAGGGTGAGAAGGAGTTGATATCGTGTGGGTTCCGAGCCAGGATTCGCAGGCAAGGGGGGCAGGCTTCTCAGATATCTTGCGAGAATAGGCATCTATCGTGGTTAGCGACAATAGCGAAGTAGTGGTATCTATACAACTGATAGAAGATGAGTGCTAGCTGTCTGACGACGCCCGGAAGAAACGTAAACAGCGAGGCATACCTGAGCTAGTCATTTTGTTATCACGGCTCAGGCATCATGGAGCCGCTAATTGTCCCATCAGCAGCCAATGGACGACGACGCGGTGTCTCATACGAAAGAAACAAAAGGAACCTCCGTGTGCCGAAGTTGTATCAAGAGATTTCTCCGTTCTTGTCACACGGCTGTGCTCGTAGGTGAAAGCATTGTCAATGACTCCAGCAAGAATTTGGATTCAGTGATATGATGTGGGTGATGGGAACGCACCCAGGTCCCGGTCCAATCGTGAGAGTGAGAGTGGCCCGTGCGATGCAACGTGCGTGTGGCTGTGTGCCAAGATGCTAGGAGCCTCGACGCTGTCTTTACGACCCACATCCCTCCTTCATCCTTGCCAATCTTCTTTCCGGTCTTTCAGCTTTGAACCATGACAAACACACAGTGTGAGTCCTCAGTCTGTCCTCAGTCTTGGACATTCATCAGGAAAAAAGGAAAAATACTTAAGCTGGCTTAACATGGCTTAATGTGGCTTAATGATGTTTTTAAGCCCACACTAAGCCAGACCTCACTAAGTACGACTGGGCTTAAATAAGCTAATCTCTCTCCTTAATAAGCCATATGTTGGCTTACTGGACTTATTTCTTGTCTTGTCGTGCTTATTTTTTCACTTACCGTTTCACTTACCGTGCGCCCACGCAGGCTTACGTAGCCTTTAAGTAAGCCTCTAAGCAAAATAAGCACACCAAGCCCAACAAGCATATTAGGCCCTGTTTGGCAAATGTGATTGTCGCAACAATCCACAACAATCAACATTGATTGTCATGTTTGATTAATGAGTGGTGGCTGAGTGTGTGACTTGTGTGACAGGAATCTCACATGCAATGTACTTACTACTTCAACTCACACGTCTAGCACTACTGCTATCATGGTGCCAGCAAAATCAACTCAACAAAGGGCTGCAAAGCCTACCAGAGCAACTGGAAGGTCAGCCAAGGTGAAGAAAATGTTGAAATCAAGCTCCGGATCATTTTATTGTACTTTCAGATAAGTTGGTGTGGCCATAAATAAATAATAAATAAATTCGAAAGACTAAATTCAAATATCTCGCCAAATACTCAACAGATTGCCTTCAGTCAGGTATCAAAATTATTGGAATAATAAGGAGAATCTTTCTATCATAGACTGAGGGTGATAATATAAGAAGAACAGAAATCGGTATTTGGAGGCTTGTCTGACAGCCCGATGCATCGGGGGATTTGTGACCACAAATGTATCACCTTGAAAACATATTCTCATCCTTGGTCTATAATAGAAACAACCTCCTTATTATTCCAGTCATTTTGATACCTGACCGAAGGCAATCTGTTGAGTATTCAGCAAGATATTTGAATTTAGTTTATTTTGAGTTTTTTTATTTTTATTTTTTATGGCTGTGCTAACTTATCTGAAAAGTACAGTAATTCCGCGTTATTCCATCTTTTATTTTCTAATTAACAGTAAATTGCGATTTGATTAGGATAGTATAAATAGCTTTGTATCTAGGATTTGTGTAGGGTGCACGTTTGCCCACTCCCAATTGGCAATACACTGCTTTTCCCTTGCACACACTCCCGTTTTTCTGTTGGAAAAATTGTGCAAAGTCTTAATTGTAGATAACAGCTGGCCAAATAAATTGTCACGCAATGACACAGCCACCAAAATAGTCATCAACAATCAAACGTGACAGTCACTGTTGATTGTTGTGGATTGTTGCAACAATCACATTTGCCAAACAGGGCCTTATATGCTCGTGATGAGAGCACGGATCTCTTTGCATATACACATCGACATCGCAATCTACTTGTTGACGGTTCTCAATTGATCAATCATTAGGTCCCAGTCACATTCGAGAGCCTCAATACATTTCACAACATCCTGGACTATGGATGATCTCATTACTCTATTGACTTTACCGTCTGTTTTGTGTCCGCATGATCCAGGAAGCCTGCAGCGTGTCTTCAGACTTCAGACTTCTGGCGTTGGGTTCCTGAGCCAAACCTATACCTTGGTAGGAACGGGCAGAAACGTCAGTCTCCTGGTTGTAATGCTAGTCTGTATGTCAAACCTGTTTTGTCAACTTCGGTTCGTGAATGAGTATTCATATTCACACACAGTTTGCCGGAGACGTATTCCTGCACATTGAATTCTGTTCTCTTTCCGTAACGCTTGGCTGATTAATTATTAATCGGAGACAACCCGCCAATGCATGTCTAAAATTTGATCCCAAGTAAACTCCTCTTCCTCTTCCTCATCCTTCAAGTCACCACCAGCAAACGAGACCATACCTGACCCAGGACGACGAAGCTTTACAACAACTGCACCACTTTCGCTACCTGATACCACCCGTGCGAGAAATAACATCACATCTGGTGTGAGGGTAGTTGGATTAATGCCAAGGTCCTAACACCACCTAAGAAAATTACTGTCAAGACGTGGTGAATCTGACATACCTGCCACCCGACAACACCTCCAATAGCAAGGGCATCCCTTTTGACTAGTGGTGGTGCATCCACCCACGCCTTTTCCAGCGCCGTGTAATCTGGCACCGAAACAGCTGTGGTGCTGTCCTCCTCAGGGGGTCTGCCATAATCGAGAGCGACATCAGCCAAATCCTCCTCTTGTCCGTATGAATCCCTCTGTGTTTTCTTCCACTTCCTATCCCAGGCTTGTTCGTCATCCCTAGGTCGTACATCCGCTTCCACTTCTACACTCGTTACAAACAGTCTTGGAGGAAGCTTGTCCCTCTCGCTTGGAGGTACCAGTCTTGGTGGTGGACTTGGAGCGATCTCATTGTCTTGGAATGTGATGCGGGATGGCATGCAAGAGGTGCTCTTGAACCCCCGCCGTTTATTTTTATTCTTCAGAGACATCATCATAGGTTCCGGTGTGTGTTCAGACTTAGCGGTGCCAAGGGGTATCACATTTGAGCTGCCTGCCGGAGCCGGAGGAGGGACAGCATTGCCTTCACGCTCGGAGAGACGCTTCTTCCGACGGCGCTCATTGCGTGCACGGGTCTGCGGCTTCCCATATCCAGGTGGTACTGGGACAGGCCTGTGGTGATGAACCCAGTTGACAGATGAATATAGATGGGTCCTCAAGAGAGTCACGTACCTTGACTGCGGTGACCTCCTTGGGAGTTCGAGCGGTGGTAGAGGACGGGTAAGATAAGAAGGCAGGTCATCAGAGGAGGATGAACCAGTCGAGTCTGAGTCTGAGGTGGACTCTGAGGTGGACTCCGTATTAGAAGAAGACTCATCGGAAGAGGTTTCCGAGCTCGAGCATGACGACGAAGATGGTGACTCTGTTGACCTGGCGCTCCCAAGACGGCCGGGTGCCTGATAAAAGAGGTCATCTCTACTGGAGCCCTCGACAGCATTGCGACCCACCGAGGCGTTCATAGCACCGGGTAATGGCTTATGCCTTTTCCGTGGAGCATCTTCAGATATCTCAGCCCTGCGCTTCGATATATGTGTACGACGACGCAAGCTTTCACAAAGGTCATCCAGGTAATAGAAAACAAGCTGGTTGCGCGTACCAAATCAGATCCCCATCACGGAGAATGTGGACTGGGGAATCGTCGAGCAGCTCAAAATCATCAAGAGTGAGTGCAAGTTCGGTAGCACGGATGTGTGCATCGCGCAGAGAAGGAACTGATGCACATAAACTAAATTTGAGCGATGCTATGGTGTTTTCTCTGTCAACATTGAACCAAGATCTAATTTGGGGCTCAAACTCGGACGAGATGCGTATTCGCATGAATGAGGTGAAGGGCGTGCGGATGACATAAGCGACTGCCAGCTCATTCATTTTGTCTCCTTTGAATTTCTTTCCTCAATCGCGTTTACTACCTGTGCTCTAATATTCCTCAACGTCAACGCAAGACGTATTCACACCACACCAGGCACTGTGCTTGTCCTCTCCTTCGACTTCGAACAGCCAAACTCTGGCAGCGGCTAGTCTGTACACCAACACGCCTGCTTGCCATATTTCACGCATACCATGGCGAGCTACACTTACGATGAGACAGGGCACATGGCCTTCTTCTTTATAATTACAGTCCTCTTTATGGTTCTCGTTCCAGTCACTTTTTCGCATATATCCTTGGTCCCGAGTACGTACAAGGTACCTCTTCTAACCTACCTCTCTGATCATCGTCATGCGTCATCCTAGGAAGGGAGATACCCTCGACCGCTTGCGAGTGTTCCGCATGCATTGAAAAACGTACTCGAATTCTAAAACGTGAGAAGGGCACTTTACTTCGACCTAACATCACCAAGAAGTGCGTCCTACTCTATTTCTGCCACCCCCCATAACTGACCGCCTCTGCAGAAGCTTCTTCATCACACTGGGCTGGGTTGCGTTCGGTCTGTTGACATACAAGGTTGCCACCACAAAGATAGAAAATAAGATATATGATCCCTTCGAGATTTTGGGAATCAAGTCCGTGAGTAGCATCTATACCTGGCCGCAGACGCGTTCGACTCCATAATGTGGCATCCAGTATCTTACGTCTTGCTTATCTTTAGAGTTCCTCTGAGAAGGATATAAAATCCCACTACAAAAAACTCTCCAAGATATTGTAACCTTCTGTCTCTTCATTTCTCCCATTATGTTGCTCACTATTTGCGTAGCCATCCCGACAAAGTGAAGCTCACTGGGAACGATACATCTGAATCGGTGGCCGCACGCTTTGTAGAGATTACCAAAGCCTATAAAGCGTGCGCAGTAATTAACAGAGTTGGCACAATCTAACTCTGCTGCAGGCTTACCGACGAAACCATCCGGAAAAACTTCCAGGACTATGGGCACCCGGATGGCCGACAGGAAATCACGATGGGTATCGCACTTCCCCCTTGGATCGTAGAGGCGCATAATAATATTTGGGTCCTTGGCTGTTATGGAATCCTTTTTGGCGTCGGCCTCCCGGTTATCGTGGTATGTATATGTCTCTTGAACTGAAAATCTGGGGTTGTTTTGAGAAGTCTCGCCCATCTTAGGGCAACTGGTGGTTCGGATCCCGCCGGAAAACCAAGGATGGCGTATTTGCTCAGACTGCGACGACCTTCTGGAAGGCACTTACCGAGACTTCTGACGTATATGAAGTCGTCTCAGCAATCTGCCAGGCGACAGAATGGCAGACGTTGGTCTCAGGGAGGATAATGCCAAGTGACGTCTTGCGTACCCTTGAGCAAACCATTGAAGCGGAACTTGGTCCTCGCTGGGTCCGTATCCGGCAGCAGTTTCAACGTGCCGTAGGCGAGCTTGACACTCGTTGGGATTCGCTAATCTTGCTTTATGCCCATCTCCTACGTCTCCCCATTGGAGACCCAGCACTTCAGAAATGTAGGCAGTCTCTCAAGCCGACTTTCAATGCGATATCTAATCATTCTCCCCACAGACCAAGAGCATGTTCTACTACAAATCCCAAACCTTCTCAATGCCCTCATTATTATCACGACTGCACGCAATTGGTCCCAGCCTACAATCGCAGCTATGCGTCTGCATGCTTACTTAGCGCAGGCCATCCTACCTGGTTCGCCAAGCGCCAGATGGGCGCAACTACCAGGCCTCAAGAACGATGAAATCCGCGCTATACCAGCTGTATCACGCGATTTTATGGACGTTATTGCTGTGTTAGAGCAGCAGAATAACATTCTCGCTGCTGATGCGCGAAGGACCTTGGAGCGCTGGGGAAGGTTGGATATTGTTGACGCCAAGTTCAGAGGTGCGCTATAACATCTTTTCTACTCTGAAAGTTATCTGATCCGCACGTAGTCATTGGCGAGCGAATCGTGACCCCTCAGGCGCTGGTGCACCTTGTTATGAAGCTCCGTCTTTCCCCACCCAAAGGTGGCATACCTTCTGAGACAAACGACAAAGTTGAGGCAGACAATCGCCCATCAGTCGATGCTGACGAAGAAGCTCGCCTTGATGATGCGTTCCTCAATAACCCAAGAGATGTTGAACGTTTCAAGTCGTCTACACCGATTCTCGGTTCTGCTCACGCACCTTTATGGCCTTCGGTTTGGTCGTTTCTTCCTTCCCCTGTTTTCTTGGCTGACAAGTAAACATACTCAGAATCACAAGCCTAGTTGGTGGATTGTCCTCGCTGATGCGAAAAGTGATCGGCTCGTCGTCCCTCCATTAAAGGTGACCGACGTACCATTCGCTGATTCCACACGTGCGAGGGATTATCGCTCGTACAAGCTCAAGTTCCAGGCGCCCCCTGGCACCGGCCTGTTCACCTGGCGTGTCATAGTGGTGAGCGACACATACATAGCCGAGGATGCGGCCAAAGATCTTCAAGTATGCCTATTTCATAATGCCATACTCTTCGTGGTCGTTGATGCCCCACTAGTTACGGGTCGAAGAATTCACCGCTCTGAATGCCGACGAGCAGCATAAAGAGGATGAAATCTCGGACCCAGAGGAGGATTCGCTTGCGGGCCAGATGGCAGCAATGCGTGGTGGTCCCGTCAAGAAACGTCATGAAGAAAGCGACGATGAGAGTTCTACAGATGACGATGAGGCTGCGGCTAATGACAGTAGTAGTGATAGTGACTGATTTTATTTTTTAATTGAAGGGTGCTCGCCTTTCTACACGGATACAAAAATGTTTTATTTTACTTCAGCGTTTCTTTTATCGACCCTGGCTGGTCGTTGGAAAACTTCTTACACTTCAACAAATGCTCGGTAGATTTCGAGTTTCTCATCTCCGGTTGCAAAGAGATCGATCGTTGCACCCGCGCCGACAAAGATGACCTCGCCTCGAACCACATCCAGAGAGCCACTAACCCATTGTAATTTAGCTTTGCCACTAGCGACAATGGCAATGCTTGGCCCATCTATTGCGCGGTGCGCTTCCGTTTGTCCCGGCGCGAGCGTCGTGCTCACCACGCTGAACTCAGGTATCGGGGGGTCATAAAGTATCGACGCCGAAGAAGCTGAGAAAGGTACAGGCTTAACCACATGGCGCGAAGCAGGGGCAGGGATATAGGTGAGTGTGGACACTAGATTTGGAATGTCGCGTAACTTCGGCGTGAGTCCCGCACGGATGACGTTGTCTGAGTTGGCCATGCACTCGATGATATCTAAAATATATGGAGTGGCTAAGGTTAACGCCAATGCACAGAGGTGTGGGAGGATTGCTCACCGCCAGACACGTAGGCGTGCGGTTCTCCCGCGCCGAGATAGATCGCCTCGCCTGGTGAAAGCTTAACGTAGTTTAGCAAGAACGAGCAGAATACACCAATGTCGTTCGGGAACTGCGTGTTCAGTTGTAGCACAAGTTCGCGAACGTTCTCCTCTTCCGCGTGCACAGAGCGAGATTCGAAACGTTGTATGAGCTTGGAAAGCTGTGTTGTGAATATGTCCGTCGGTGCAGTCATGACCGCTGTAAATACATCGCGCAGCGCCTGCTTAGTTGAGGGGTCGTTTGGGTCTACGGTGGGTGCTACACGCAGAAATTTGTCCAACACGGCTTGCGGGATCAGCGCCGCTAGTTCAGGCACTTTGTCGAGGTATGTCGCGATGTCCACAAGCGGGAGAAAGCCGCAAAGCGCGGTAAAGGGTGTTATGGCAAGCGCCATCTCGGGCTTGTGGTTCGGATCTGCGAAGCAAACTCTCGGTGCTCATACTCGCACGTTAGCGGGCGTGGGTTTACCTTTATAAATATCTGGCTGCTGCGCGTGCAACTTTTCTGCAGTCGCCTTGTCCGGGTGGCTCTGTATGCTGAGTGCCTTCTTGATGGCCAATACCTTGAAGAGAAAGGGAAGATTCCCATCCTGCGTGCCAAACTTCTGGGAGACCCTTTCACCAATCAAATTTTGGTTTTCGGCAAGATAGCTGGAGAGTGCTTCCCCGGAATCTAGGACACGAGAGGGAGATTTTGGTTGTGTGCCCATCCACAGCTTCCTCGGCGTTAGCAGCCACACGAGAGTATCATCGCGTAGACACTTACTTCGGCGTACGGGTTTGATTCATCGAGATGAAAGTCAGGAATGCCAGCAGACTGGGCAAACAGGGCGACCTTGGAAGAGGTTCCAGTTCTACCCCAATGATATTGTTGGACAGTGGGCACGATTTTGAAAACCTGCATCGGATGTATGGTGGCTGGCATTTAGCTGTCAACTGCCCTCGAGCGGCTCAGGAACGGCTCAAGTTATATCTATATGCCATATTCGGTCATGGCAGAATTGGGAGTGCTCATCCATTCGAACTATTTTACAGTAATGCAGTATGTATTATGATGTAGTATGTACTTTACAAAGAATACAACAATAGATCACATAACCATCCTCCTTGGCATAGGGTGCAGCCGCAAACAAGATCCCATGAGCACTGGGCGCATGCACTCGCGCCAGGGTATGCGTCAGCGCAGCTCTCGAGGGCCTGCCTACGGCACAGGCGTGAAGATGGGGGGTGAGGCAGGGCGGGCGGCAGCGAACGAGACCCACCAACGCCGGCGTGGATGCGCGCGAGCTCGAGGACTTGCAGTACATGCATGGGGGTGGAGATAAGGGCGGCGGCGGCGTTGCTGCTGGCGCTGGTGGCAGCGAGCAGGATCCACAAACGCCGGCGTGTATGCGCGCGCACAAGCTCTAGGACTTGCAGCACATGCGTGGGGGGGGGGGGGGGG
>QLOT01002804.1:0-10645 GCA_003313875.1 Russula aff. compacta | reverse complement strand
ACGAGGGATCAGGGTTACGGGATGGCCTGCGTTTCGACGGGCATTGATGAACGGGGTGAATATGTCACCAAAAACGTCGCTTGGAATGTATGAGAGCTCCTTCAGCTCGGGCAACAGCTCCAGGGGCGATTCTCCATCATTTATTTGGAGAGAACGAGAGAGCTCACTGACGAGCCCCTTTTCGACATGAAGGTTCTTCACATTGCTGAACGACCTAAGAAGTGCGCGCCACTGCATGCGACCGGCTTCATTGCGCCATATGAGGTGCCTCCGATACTCGAGAGTGAGGTCCTCCACCATAGAAAATACTGCACTGAGTGCATTAAAAAGTTGTGCTGCGGACCCTACCTGCCAGTCGACGTGACCGCCGCAGGTAACATACGAGTAGAAGGCATACATCGTGGCCCACTTATTGGGGTACACCCTCACGGAGATGCCCTCATTATAAAACTTGAGCGTTGCGCTGCCAAACCTGAGGTTCCCTGCAGTTGTCATAAATTGCAGGAGCCGTGGAAGGGAAAAGGTGAGTTGGTAGAAGACCTTGATTTGGAGCCTCTCGAGGAGAGGAGTGGTCATCCAAGGAAGAAGCGCTTCCAAGTAAGCACTGATACCCCCAAACCCAAACCAACGAAGGTTTGGCAGTGTGACGTGGGTCGTATTCGAGGTATCCAACAACCGCCTCTGAACAGCACTGCTAGGAAGAGGAGAGTGAGAGGCAATATGGAGAGTCTCCAGCAGAGGCATGAGTGCCAGTCTTCGGAGCAAAGCATCTGGGCGGAAGTAGATAGATGGGTGGATGTTTTGGAGTGAGAGTGTGACGAGATTCATGGGTGTCGTAAGTAATGGAGATCCTATTCGAAAGGTAAAATTTGACAGTATGAGGTGGCGTAGATGCGGTGCCCGAAATGTTTGGGGAAGTATCAGACCCGTACTGTGCGTGGCCGGAGGCTCGATATACAGATATTCGAGCATCGGAAATTCCTCATGTATGGCCATGACGAGCCTCTGCAAACTCTGCGCACGCATCTGAAGGCGGATCCGGCGGATTCGGTCACGATGCTGGAGGGCAAGCAGTATCCCCTCTTCATCTTCTGTACTCACCCGGCGACGTTCATTAATGTAATCCAAAATGATGGGGAATGGAGGTGAATGTGCCAACATGTCTTCCATCGGTGTGCCATGAGTACACACAAGACAAAGACCCAGGTGAGATGGTGAGGCGAGGATGAGATATCGCCATCTTCGGCAAACATGCGCGAGCTTGTACCACCAACGTTCACGGATCCATTCCCCTCCCTGTAAAATGCGTGCAGTGTCAACCTCGTCTCCGTTCAAGAGCAGCGGTCGACAGAGATGGAATATGTTGAGGAGTACATCATCGTTGAGAATGTGGTTGGGTGTGCTATGAAGAACTGCAGCAGTTAGGCCGTATTTACACATAAGTTGATCAAACCTACGAGGAGTAGTAGGAGGGAACATACCTCCATCATTTGGTTTCGTGACTCGGTGCAGCTTCAAGTTTTTCGATTCTTTCGGCGGATTGAAGGCGACGTCTGGAGAGGAGCGAGGAGCGAGATGAGCCATGTCAGGGAGTTGATTGGAATGTGCCAACCAAATGAGGCGCCCATTTGCCCAGTCCTGAACGGGTGTCTAGATCCCACTCATATAATCCAGCCTTTCCGTGAAAATACAGGGACTTAAGAAAATCATCCGCTTTTGCGTTTGTGCTGCTACTACTGTAAGCTACTACCGAGACTGTCTGTTAGATGAGGGTGATAATCTGAACGCCACGAAAAATATCTATTTGAGCTTTGGAAGTATCATAGAATAGTAATAGGATTGTATTCAACACGTTGGGACAAAGTGAACTAGATGCAGACATGGTTTACATTATCATCATAGGGTGTAGTCAGCTGTACGGAGAAGCCGAGATATGTGGCAAGAAAGGTGTAAAATGGAAGGTACGTGACGATGCAAGCCGGACGAGGGGCTGCTTTTCATGCAGGGTGTGCTCGGTATCACGATCTCCTACTAGTAACGATAAGAATGATCGATTCATGGCGCAATCCAGGCAACCAACGAACAGCTCCGTGAATTCCGTACGGAGGTCGTGCCCCAAGTATTGATGTTGTAGCCGAATTAAGCTGTTCGCTCACAGTGCTTGCAGCTCACAAGTATCCTCGAACGATGCATGTTCAGAGGCGGACTACAGTCACGGGGCAACCTGCGTTCTGGCGGGCATGGATGAATGGGGTGAATGCGTCGACAGGATCGTCGTCTGCATCTGTAGAATATGAGAGCTCCTTCAACCCCGGTAACAGGTCCATGGGTGATTCTCCATCGTATACTTGCAGAGAACGAGAAACCCCCTCAATGAGCTGATGGTCCACATAAAGGGTCTTCACATTGTTAAACGACCTAAGGAGTTCACGCCACTGTGTACGGTCGGCTTCGTTGCGCCACTCCAACGATGTGAAGTACCTCCAATACTCGAGAGTGAGGTACTCCACAGTGGCAAATACTGCACTGATCGTATTAAAAAGTTGTGCTGCGGATACTACCTGCCAATCGACGTGTCTGCAGGTAATATGCGAGCAGAAGGCATACGCTCTAGCCCACTTATGTGGATACATCCTGATGGAGATACCCTCATTGTAGAACAGGAGTGTTGCACTGCCAAACCTGAGGTTATCTGCTGTGTCCATGAATTGCAGGAGCCGTGGAACGGAAAAGGTGAGTTGGTGGAAGAACTTGACCTTGAGCTTCTCGAGGAGAGGAGTAGTGATCCAAGGAAGAATCGCTTCCAAGTAAGCACTGATACCCCCAAACACAAACCAACGAAGGTTTGGCAGTGTGACGTGAGTTGTGATCGGGGTATCCAACAACTGCCTCTGAACATCACGGCTAGGAAGAGGAGAGTGGAAGGTGATCCGGAGTGTCTCCAGCAGAGGCATGAGTGCCAGTCATTGGAGCAAAGCATTTGGGCAGAAGTAGACAGATGGGTGGATGTTTTGAAGCGAGAGTGTGACGAGATTCATGGGTGTCGTAAGATCCTATTGGAAAGGCAAAGCTTACAGCCATTTTAAAAATAGTAGAGAATCGAAAAAAAAAAAAGGCTGTATGTATCTATTTGCCTTCTATTTGCGTCAGCTTTGGCTCGCGACTTTTCAAAAACAAAATAATGAATTCCAGAGTAAAATATTCAAGAGTAAAATATGTATGCATACCTCTATTTGTCATGTACAGTTTGGTTGCAACCCCAACGGAAATTTTCAACGTGGTGCTGAACGCTTGACTAGTATGACCCCAACATCGACCGCAGCTAACAGCCCAGAGCCAGAGGAGATTAGCATTTCAGTCCCTATTGTTGCCCGTCTTACTGTGCACATGACTAGCCCTGGCAAGAAGAAGGCTCCCAAGAAGACTGTCAAAACCAAGGAGTTCGTGCATATGTTTTGCATGACTAAACTGAATTATCTTGAGTTCCTCACTACCATTCTTGCAAAACACCACATCAGTAACAAGCTTCAAGTCACAGATCGTAGGCGCTATACCTGTAAGATGCAGGTTCCACCCTCAAAGTAAGCTTTCGTGTTATTTGAGCTATCTACAATATGAACTGACAATTTCACTCAAGTAAAGGAGATGCATGTGACATTGAGAACTTTTCCGAGTACGAAGACTTGGTAAAGAAGGTCCTGAAGCTGCGGCCAACAAAGCCTATCACTGTTTTTGTGGATATGAAGGACATCGACAAAGCAGCAAAAAGGGTATGCATAAATGTTTATGGGTTCATCTGACTAACATGATGCTTGCTACAGAACATCGCTGATATGGACTCGGACGAAGAAACTGATGGTGGCGAAGGGGAGTCAGACGTGCGTATTTTTTCATATTGACGAACTTTAGCTCATATTCATGTAGGTTCCAGCCGGGCTTATGAAGATTGATGCTGATCTGGCGCGTTTATGTGGCTTACTGGAGAAGAGGTATAAGAATGACCATGACTCGGGGTTCACATACATCGACCCGGTCACATCGGATACAGTCCTGCTGACTCCATTCATGATGGCGGAATGGTCTCGTGCTATGGTATGTGTATCTTGAATATCAATCCTTTTCATGCTGACACGTTATCGCAGTATGATGGGTTGGCAACTGTTGGTCAACCACCATCTACCGTGACGTTCGATCATGTGAACCACCGACCCTCTCTTCGTCCAAATCCTCAATCTAGGCCAGCTTCTAGTGCTGTGCCATGTGGCATGTCTGGTGGTGATCTGGCACAAATCATCCTCGGTGTGGTGTCAGGTATTACGACAGCGCATACCCCTCTGAAACCTCCATCGACTCCAACTCATTCCCCACCTGTCTCAACTACGCGTTCGCCCACTTGACACACCCCATCAAAGCTTACCCGGTTCCTTGAATACGCTGAGGTGCATCTCAATGTTGAGAATGCACGCTGTCACGAAGAGAGCCTCCGGATGCTTGGGTTTGGTCCCGACATCCTCCACCTTGTCAATGAAGACAAGCTTACGAGCATCGGCTTTACACCTGGTGATGTAATCCGCTTGAAACATCACTCACAAAAATGGTGGAACAGCGCCGATGCAAAGCGTAAACAGCCCCTGGCTGATCAGCCGTTGGTGGCTCCGACAACTCCACCCAGCAAGAGGGTCACCTTTGAGAAGCGATATCACAATGGTGGATGTTATCGGCTTTACGGCCCCAAGATCGTCGAAGACGAGGACTTTACACCTGACCCCGAAGCTGACTGGTATTTTTTTTGCAAGGCGAGCAATACCTTCATACCTCTTCCACTTGGCTATGTGCCCGTTCTCGAAGATTGGGATCAGTGACTTGCGCTGTTGGTGGAGTCGATAGGCACACTTTTGCGGATAGTACAGTTCAATGTTCGGACAGCATGTAATCTACAGTAACCTTTGTGCATCGTGATGAAAGGGCCCAGATCTAAGCTTAGAACGCAGCAGATCAGTTGCGCCTGCAGTTGCATCAGCCCGGTCCAGGCTGTCTGAGAACACGGTTGCCTCCGATGCCAAACACGAGCACTTGTCTCACTCCGTCTAAGTTATGTCGCAGCACCCATAAGTATTGTAAATTCGTAAAGTATAGATGCCGTAGCAAAGGAACAAATGTAAACCTAAAAAGTGTAATGCAACTAAACAACATAACCCGAGGCATGAAAGAACCCCCAAGCACTTTCTGGCGAGACTTTTTGGCAAGCACGATCGATGACTGACAAGCTGAAGTCATCGTTGAAGCGTCGGAGGTAGCTCTTGATGGCAGAAAATGCTTGTTCGATTGGATTGAAATCGGGAGAGTATGGTGGAAGAAAAATGAGCTTGCAGTCTAAAAATAAGGTGTCAGCATGCTGTCAGTGTTACAGCAAGTACATACGAGCTTCATCTTCGACAAGCGCGCGAACTTCTTCTGAGTGATGGATGGCACAATTGTCCAAGATAAGGACACTTCGGGGACCTGGGTAAGGGTTAGTGAGTGGGATCTAGATGCGAGATTAGATACTGCAAAAGAGATGAAACGAGTAAAGTACATACCACAAATTCACAAAGGAACTTGAGGAACCGTGCTGATGTGACTGATCCAGGAATAACGTCATAAGTAACAATCCCATCCAGCGTTAGAAGAGGAAGAATTGAAAACCTCTGTCCATGGAGGAAGCATCGCCTCTGGACACACCGCTTCCCCACCAACGACCAACCCTTTGGTCGTGCTGACGTCTTCATGTTCCGAGCTGCTTCATCAGTGAACATCAACATATAAGGATCAGTTACCACATCAGCAATTTTATTCATGTATGCCAAGCGAAGGAGATCGTTCCTTTCCAGTGCACGTGCTGAGACCACCTTGTGAGAATAACGAAGACGGCATAGCGCATTGAATATTGTTGCAACTGAGACTGACGTTGCGTGTTCATCGAGGAGCTGCTTCTGAATCTCATCAAGGTATAGAGAAGGCCTACGAGTAAGTAACGCAATGAGGAACTTGAGGTCACCATGGGAGAGTATATGCTGTCGGCCAGCTTTGCGGGCATGGGGGTTATGCGAAATCCCATAAGCTTGATGATACCGAAGTGTCCTGTAGACCAAGGACTTTCCAATGTCAAGGAGATCGCAAATCTCCTTGACACTAAGCCCCTGCTCATGGTGAAGAACAGGGATCTTGGCCTTTATTTCGACAGGGACAACGCGATATGGCATAGTGGTGGTTTGCGACAAACTTTTGGGGTTACAGCCAAACTGAAACAAATCAATGCAAGACTGGAATTCCAACCAACATTTACTCAGGAATTCCCTCATTATTTTGTTTTTTGAAAAGTCGCGAGCCAAAGCTGACGCAAATAGAAGGCAAATAGATACATACAGCCTTTTTTTTTTTTTCGATTCTCTACTATTTTTAAAATGGCTGTAATAGTATGAGGTGGCGTAGATGTGGTGTTTGGAGAGTTTGGGGAAGCGTCAAGCCCATACTGTGCTTGGCTGGAGGCTCGATATACAGGGATTCAAGCATCAGAAATTCATCATCTATGGCCATGAGGAGCCTCTGCAAATCCTGAAAAGGTATATGAAGATGGATGCGGCGGACCCGGTCATGATGCTGGAGGGCAAGCAATATTCCTTCTTCATCTTCCATGCTCACCCGATGATGTTCATCAACATAATCCAAAATGATGGGCAATGGAGGTGAATGTGCCAACATTTCTGCTACCGGTGTGCCATAAGTAGACACAAGACAAAGACCCAGGTGAGATGTTGATGAGAGGATGCGGTATCGCCATCTTCGGCAAACCTGTGCAAGCTTGTACCACCAACGTTCGGGGACCCATTCCCCTCCCTGTAAAATACGTGAAGTGCTAACCTCATCTCCATTCAAAAGCAGCGGTTGACAGAAATAAAATATGTTGAGAAGTACATCGTTGTTGAGGATGTGGATGGGTGAATTGTGACTGCAGCAGATGGGTGGCAATTACTCACAAGTTGATCAACCCTAGAAGTAGCAGTAGAAGGGAACATACCACCAGTGTTGGGGCTTGTGACTCGGTGTGCCTTCGAGTTGGTCAATTCTTTTGGTGGATTGAAGGTGACCTGGAGAGGAGAGAGGAACGAGATAATCCATGTCAGGGAATACGTCTTGACAGATTGGTTACAAAGAAAGACTGATCAACATGCCAACTGAGGCACCCAACTTATGCAGGTGTAGGTCTCGGAACCAAGAATGGATTGGAGCGGATTGGAGCGCCCATTTGCCACGCGACCAACTTGCTTGTGGGTTTCCTTTCAATTCCTCACCTCATCTCTCCCACAACGACCGGTGCAAGATAACTATGAAGTCACACTGATTCCCATCTTAAAGGCAACACCTTTTCTCCCCACCTCCTTCCACCTTGACCACTGGTGCATGACACCTGCAAGCTAATTGGGTCATTTCCTACCCTCATAGCCTGACATCCCTTTTTCTCCTTCCTCTTTTTACTGTAACTTACCTTTTTTCTTCTCACTTAGATAACGATGATCAACGCGGTCGCAATTGCACAGTGCTAGTATGCCTGCATCTCTTGTTGACATTTTACTAACAATTTTTCTTACCCTTCATCCTATACGACAACAACGCACACATTGATACTGCTGTTTCAGCACCTCTGGAACTCTATAGGGACGTTTGCATTTAGGAGGTTTCATTGAGGCATAATAATCAGTAGGGCCAGTCATCGCAAATCCCAGTGTGCTTCCCCCTTTCTCTTCTCTTTTTTGTGTGCTCTTGTTTCTCAATGTCCACTCCGTTTGTGGAATGTCCACGAGGTGTCCCCCTTTACTCACATCAGGAAAACCCGAAAAATCTTAGCATACTTAAAGTTCCTTATTTGCCTTAATGTGCATTTAAGCAGGCTAAGCACGCACTTTTGCTTAATTTCTACTTAACCAGATCATGTCTAAGGACAATTTAAGTACTTTAAGAAGAGATTTCAACTATGGTATCTAAGACGCGCACTAAGCATCTTTTCAGGAGAACTTCCTTTCATGATGTATGCAAAGAATTGTAAGGAAAATTTAAGAATGTTAAGACTAAGATATGTGTTAAGGAAAACTTCCTTTCACGACGCGAACAGAGAATTGGAGGCTGGAACTCTGGCTAACCACGCAGCTCTGTGATGCCATATCTGAGCTAGACGTGACGTCGAGGCTCGGAATAAGAGGGAAAAGACGAAACGAGGCAACGTAGCTTTGCGTATCTCGCCAGTTTCGCCTTGCTCGCGGTTGTGATCTGTCCGAGAGCACCTGTTCATGCTGAGGGTTTCATCACGGCCAAAGCAAGCCCCAAAGTCAAGTCTGTGTCTGACTTTATCATGGCACCGGTTTGCGAGAGCGAAGTCACCTCACTGTTTAAATTATCCAAAGCATCGAAAGTGTCGACCGAATATGACGATGCAGAATGTCGCTGCAAACCTTTATCACAGCACCGGTTTGCGAGAGCGAAGTCACATCACCGTTTAAATTACCCAACAGAAGCGTCGAAAGTGTCGACCAAATATGATGATGCAGAATGTCGCTGCAAAACAGAAATGAATATCATCTTGAGAGGTTTTTGAGTCGCTGTTCGACGTGCTGGGCTGGTAAGGATGATATCGAATCATCAGACGGTAGTAAAACGAATTTTGTACAGAAAAGCGAACCAAAAAAACCGCAGTTAAGATGGTGCAACCGCACGGGCACGACCCGTGCAGGCAGACTTGGTGTCCATTTTTTCAGCCGTGCGATTGGAACGGTCTAGCTTTAGAATCGACTATAAACAATATTTGCTATACTACTTGGAAAGAAAAAGAGTTTTACTGGTAATAATAAGCATTCTGTGATTTTACAAGGGCGACGACATACCTCCTATGAACAGCCTACTCCCCGCTTAAGTCGAGATCCGGGTCGGGCGCCGAGATGATGACAGGGCTGTTTTCATCATCAATCGCGGCAGAGATCAGAAATGAGGAAGTACTTACATGTCCCCATAGTACCAGGGCCACATCCTTTGTAGCCTCCTTGCCCAGTTCACTATTGTTCTTAAAGTCGCGAGGATTCTGTTGAACATTGATTGGAATGTGAATGTAAGAGTGGTGTGGAGCGGTTTGGATGAGGAACTGGTGAGAACGGTATGTGGAACGAACGGTTAATGGTTTCAGCCCACAATTACACGCTTATGAGATGCGCGCGAGAAAGAAAATAACTGCAAATATACAGTCGCTCAAAAAACCATCCCAATGTTTGGCCATTTTGGAAAGACTGATTTGGCATAAATCAGATAAATTACTTAATAATCTGACAATAATATATATTATAGTATAGCATAGTAGCTCTTGGAAATGTCCGGAAGCACGTGATTTGGACCAAAACCGACGTTGCAATATTTAAAATAAAATGGTGTATCATTGGGACAGTTTTTTGGCCCTCTATTATTTTCATCATATCTCCTTTTTATTGATCTGAATTGTCTCAAGATCAAGTATTGATCAAGTCTAAAAGTGATAAACAAGGTCATGTGACTTTGTTTACACAAGTTTGGCATGTTGAAATCACTTCAACCAACTTCTTTCCTTCTTACTACCACTATGCATCCTATCCCTTCTGCTCAGCGCTCTACCATCATCTCTCTTCTTCATGAACACTATTCTGTTCATGAAATCCAGTCCAAAACTGGTATAGGGAAGTCTACTATTGGTAGAATCAAGAAATAAGTGGATACAAACAAGGAAAACAACAAAGGAGGTCACCCTCCCAAGCTTTCCGCTTGTAACAAACAATCCATTATTCACCAAATCACTACTGGAAAGCTTGACAATGCTGTCCAACTTTCCAACTTCATCAATAGCATCCTTCCCAATCCTGTCTCAGCCCAAACAGTCAGGAATGTCCTCAAGGAGAATCGGTTTTCCTCTGTTATCAAGAAGAAGTGCCCTCTTCTTAAAAGGCAACATCGAGAGAATTGCCTCAAATTTGCCAAGTACTGTGAAAACTGGACAATGGAGGATTGGAAGAGGTCCTATGGTCAGATGAAACCAAGATCAACAGGATTGGGTCAGATGGAAGGGTCTACACCTGGAAAGAAAGGGGTGAGCCCCTGTCAGACTGCACTACTACCCCAACTATCAAGCATAGAGGAGGAAATAATCTCATGGTATGGGGCTGCATGGGGTGGAATGGGGTTGGGAAGCTTATGGTGGTTCAGGGGGCCATGGATTCACAGCAATACTGTGATATTTTAGATGAGGGAGTGGTGGAAAGCTTTGACAAGCTGGAGGTACCAGAGGAAAAAAGGGTATTTCAGCAGGATAATGGCCCCAAGCACACCTCTAAAAAGGCTTCCCAGTGGTTTGATGACAATGACATCCAAGTGCTTGTCTGGCCTTCCCAATACCCTGACCTCAATCCCATTGAGCACCTTTGGGTGCATCTCAAGAGGGCTTTGCAGAAATACTCAACCTCACCCAAGGGAGTGCATAAGTTATGGGATAGGGTGGAGGTGAAATGGAATGAGATTGCAGCAGAAACATGCCAAAACCTCATAGAAAGTATGCTTAGAAGAATTAAAGCAGTTATTAGAGCTAATGGGGGTCATA
>QLOT01002794.1:0-15597 GCA_003313875.1 Russula aff. compacta | reverse complement strand
TCACCAAGCACTCCCTGTAACACTTAACACGCGCGCAAGCTCAAGGCGCTCGCTGTACCAGCAGTCCAGGGAAGGCCGACACACAGGCGACAACCAGCGACGTGTTCAAGCCCATGCAACACACATAACCATTCATGACCATCACATCACAGGCTCTCCCACGATCTCGCGCTCAACTTCCGATCATCTCCTAGCATGGACTTTTCACACCATGCTTGAATATTGGTCAACTAACCTCCAGTGAGCGCACGGTACCTCAGCTATTCTCGTGTTATGCAACGATGACCCCAGTCATAGGAGTAGTTACGCGCCTAGTGAAACACTTTCTACATGGCGCTGAACGGCTTACGTGCGTGTTGCGTTCGACTGCAGGAAGCAGTAGACCCTAGGGACCAAGAGTTAAGGCAGACAAGAACCAAGAGGAGAGTCGAGAGTCGAAGTGGCTGGAGGAATAGAACAGAGGTCGAGGAAGACAGTAAGTGGGCTCTAAGATACGGACATGTTTCCATATATTCCTTAGTTCACACTGGAAGATGAGAGGGAAGGCGCAGGCGCGCTCAATGGGTCTACATTGGCAGCAATCCAAACAGGTGAGTTTATATACATTCGAGCCTGTAGCTAAAGTGGCCATCCAAGTCGTATCGTACGAAGTCTGGCACAAACTGTAACGTAGTGGAGGACTGGTGGCATGAAAGGGGAATGAGAGTGGTAGGGATGATTATAGAGAGAACAGAGGGGAGAGAACAAAGGGAGATGAACGATGAAACAGCGGGTGCACGAACTAAATGGAATCCGGAACCATAATCCAACCACGGCACTCCAATCGTTTTGTCCGGTGATGACATGGGGCTGATGAAGGTGGGCGACGTGGTCTGCGCGGCTCCACTTGAACAGAGGTCAAGTGGCATCGGAGGCGGCTGGGGCGAAGCCAGCGATGCAAGAGATGATACGAGATGGGCAGGGCGAGGGCCAATGATGCGAGGAATGGCAGTTGAGTTTTTGAGGGGCAGCACGAGGCGATGAAAGGGAAAAGAAGATGAAAGGAAAGGATGACTGATGAAAGGGAGGGATGACGGAGCCTGCTGGGCTGAGCGTTGCGACATGAACAGAGTGAGTCGCAGGGCCATGGTCGATGCACGACTTGTGTGGCTGGGTAGCGAGACGATTGGGAGGGTGTCGAGGGGCCAAGGCGAGACTTCTAGGGTAGAGCCAGACGACAGAAGTGGGAGGCAAGACAACAAGACGAAGGGTGACAGAACACAGCAGAAAGGGAAAGAAAAAGGTCAACAAAGGT
Source organism: Russula aff. compacta (assembly GCA_003313875.1). NCBI lineage: Eukaryota > Fungi > Basidiomycota > Agaricomycetes > Russulales > Russulaceae > Russula > Russula aff. compacta. Next base: position 14,303 of record QLOT01002794.1, on the reverse strand, counting down.
GGGTGATAGTAGGACGAGAGGATGGAAGGGAGTTGGTTTTCAGGATGCTGGAAGGCGCTTCCGGGAGGCACGGTCCGGCGCGATCCAAGCGCAAGGTAAGGACGATCCTTACACCAGCCGGGGGGTGTAAAATTTTGACCGTCCCTGGTCAAACGCCTGGAAAATGAGGAGTTAACGTGCCTTTTTACATGTGGGAGTCTGTCACCGCCAAGGTTTTGGCTGCAACAATAGACCGAGTCGATGGTTGCCTAGTAGTTCTTCGAGTTGTTGAGCTAAGCCTCACAGCGACTTAGATGACTGATAGAGTAGGAGTTACCGCTTGCTGCACTACAATGCAGTAGCCACTCCTTTGAGGGAAAAGGGGGAAGGGAAAGGGGAACGATATGAATTGAGACAGGAGACTCAGCTTGCCGTCTTAGGGACGTCAAGGAGTCCTACTTATACTACAAGCCAAGTACTAATAATAACTATGCCAGCGCATTGCTCCACTATGACTAGGTATCCTAAGAATAACCACTCCATAGCGAGTCATGATCCGGTACAGAAATAGAACACTCCACCATGACTCTTGTATCATACAATAATAGCACAACTCCACAGTGACTTGCCACTCCACAATGACTCGTCGAGCTCCACACATGGCCGGTTCCAGAACTTACAGGAGCGCGGTGCACAGCACCACCCCAGGCCGGTTGCAGAGTCAATCATCATCGCTGTGAGGCTCAGATTCACAATCGGAAGTCCGATCGACGTCCTCATTGAGATAGATCTTGGTGAGATCTGCTCGATCGACAAGGCACATGACTGGGATGGAAGATCACAAATGTGCATGGTAGGGAACGAGGCGGAAAGCAGCGAATCGCAGCCTCGATACTGTACCGTCCAGTTCTGCTAGCCGATATGTGCCGTTGGGGGTTCTACGTACAACGACCATAGGCCCGAAATAGCGGGGTTTGGATTTGCAGCCAAGGTCGGTCTCGATGCTCGAGTTGCGCACAAGGACAAGTGTGCCGGGCTTGAAATCGAAGTCCTTGATAGTGTTCTCGAAGGTTCGTTCGAACTGCCGGACAGAGGCGAAGCGGCTGCGAAGAATATTAGCATGGATTGCAGCTAAGTCATCCTCGCGCCTTTGGAGTTGGCGTGTGCGTATGGTGATAAGATCGGTTGTAAAGAGCGGCTTGGAGAGGTCGGGAGCGAGAAAAGTGGTGAGGATGATATCGAATGGTAAAAGCGGTTCGACGCCATGAGCCATGATGTCACCGGCGAGAGCAGTGACACCAGACTAAGTCAGTCCGAGAGATCAGCTTCACTGAAGTCCGACTCAGCTTCAGTCTCGATCACTTGAGGCGTGTAATAACTGGCTCCGCTTGAGAGCATCTTGTTGATAGTACTGGAATCCTCCCTGACTCCGGGATCGTTTGCAACGCGCGGCAAACACAGGAATAGGTACAGAACACTGAGATATGGCCAACAAGCCACGGTTGGACCTAGAAGCGATAGAAACATGAGTCACTACTCCTATTGACAGGAGACTCGACTTAGAGTCTCGTCTCCCAGCTCTGCTGGTACAAGTACACTACAGGACGGGCCAAAACCGTCCTAGCTATCGTAATACTGCTTGCTATGTGCCCTTGGGGCTTACTGAGGCGCTCCACTTCCTTACAAACATGGCTGACGGATCCTAGGACACCCACACAGAAGTCCGAACAGTATGTTACTAACCCCAGGCCTAGACTGCTCTACCAGTCCTGGGGGTCAAACGCGTTCCTTCAGTCTGTCAACAGCGGTTCTCTCCCATTTATGGGGCCGCTCTGTGACATCACCCTCTCTTTAGAATCGAGTTGCACCGCGACGGCAGCTGTGAGCGATGAAGGGGAAGCGGCCCCTTCCTTTCTGGTTGTGTCCGAAGGGAAGGCCATCCTGGAGTTTGTGGAATATTGCGAAGTTTTCATAGCAATGGGAGGCAAGGAGGCGGCGGTGGCTTTGAGACTCCTCAACCTGGCGAGCCTCAAGAGACGCCTTGAGTTCAGCAAGCTCTGCCTCAACGCCAATGATTTCAGTTGTGATACGGTGATAGCGACGGAACTCAGCTGTGAGCCCCCAGTCTTTGTATCCTTCGGCGTGCTGCACCATGTCTGGGAAGGAATCGGAGTTTCCCAAGGCTTCGAAGAACCAGTCAGGATAGTCTCCTTGTTCGTCGGTGGTGATGCGAGCAGTGGCGAAAAGCTCATGCTGGTAGACGACTTCTCCTTTACCGGTGGTGCCCAGGCAGTAGGAGCCGTCTTGACGGATGTAGGGAGCGAGGGTGTGGATAGTGGTTTCGCCGTCAGTGACTGGGATAAAGAAATCTGGGACACGCCCCTTGTTTTCCTCGTATCCATCTGGCACTCCTCCATCTTCTTCGTCCTCCCTGAGACTTTGATCCCTCCAATGCTTGTAGGTTTTCTCAAGATGAGCCACGTCCGCTTCGTGCTCCTCCAGACGTTCTTCTCTTCTCTTGAGGTCTTGTATGTCATGTTGTATCTGTCGCTCCCTTGCTTCACATCACGTCTTAGTTCCTGCCAGCCCTTTAGCGACGAGCTGGAGTTCCGTCTTGGTGGGGTCACTGGACTCGAGGGCAGTGTATGCGGAGCGAGGGGAGTAAGAGAACACACTGATCTGGTCAGAGATGGCCACCACTTCCGAGGGGATTTCTAGAGGGGCTTGCTTATAGACGACGGGAGTCGCAGCTTTGCCTTTTGGAGGCAGAATGGGGAGTGGGCTGGTGCTTTGGACAGAGATGTGCGAGGAGGGGGAAGACATGGCGGTGGACTAGTAGCGGTCGTGATATGAACAGTATCGTTCTTTGCAGAAGTACCAGTGTTCGAGGGAGTGGGCGTGCATGATATGAGGCTTGCAGCGGTGACTGAAGGGAGGTAGGTCTTTATGGGGGCAGGGTTTGAATTCATGGAAGCGATGGGTGACAAACGGGGGTCCCCTGAGCAGTGCAGCAAGGAAACCGGCGCGATGTGCCTCTGTGGGCGGCATGCTTCGTTTCCAAGATCAGCGGTCCGCAGTTCAAAAGGATGGCGTCGGTGATAGGCCTTGACTAAGGTTGGAGCATGCACTTGGTCAGCTGGCTCCCAGGTATCGTCAGCGGCTGAGTAACCCTTCCATCGTATTAGGTATTGCAGCTGACGTTTTCTCCCATGGTACCTGTGGTTAATCAGCTGTTCCACTTCGTACTCTTCCTCATTATCAATCATCTCTGGGGGCGGCCGTTGGTAATTAACTCCATGCTCCGCAGTTTCTTGGTAAGGAGTGAGTAAGGCGGCATGAAAGACGTCATGGATGGCCCAGGCCTTTGGGAGTTCCAGCTGATATGCTACTGGAGAGATTTCTTTGATTATGCGGAATGGGCCATGACGTTTAGGTGCGAGCTTAGCTGTGAGGTATGGGAGTCTCAGGTTCTTCGCCTCGAGCCAGACTTGGTCTCCTTTGTGGAATTGAGTGGGGGGTGTTGTGCGTGCCGCTTGTTTGAGTGCTTCGTAGGCAGCGTTTTGATGCTCCTGGAGTCTTTGGTGCCTCTCTTCTGCTGCTTCGTTGTTGGTAAGGGGAACGGGCTCCGTCACTACAGCTGGGTCGTATCCTAGCAGGATTTGATGCGGACTTAACTTAGTGGTGGCATTCTTCCATCTGTTGTGAACGAAGGTGGCGAGTGGGAGCCATTCGTTCCAGTCGTCATGTCTGGCCGATGTATACATACGGAGATATTGCTCGACCCATTGATTTGCTCGTTCGGTGATTCCGTCTGTTTGAGGATGAAAGGCGGTACTGATGTTTCGTTCGATGTGGAGTTTTGTAGCGAGCGCAGTAGCAAAGTTAGAGGTGAAGCGGGGGTCTCTGTCAGAAATGACTTTAGCGGGTACTCCGAACCAGGGGAAGAGGTGTTGAAGGTATAGCTGAGCTATCCCTTCACTGGTGATAGTTGTTTTGCAAGGGATAAAAAGTGCCGCTCTGGAACACCCTTGGTCGATTATTGTGAGGATAGCGTCCTGCCCATTGGCTTCTGGCAACTGGGTGATGAGGTCTAGTGCGATAGTGTGGAATGGACGCTTCACCGGGTCCCCTGGGATGTGGTACATCGGCGTCTTTTTCTTCGTAGTGCGTATTTTATTCTGTTGACATTGGGCACATCCCGCAACGTATCGTTCGATCCATGTGTTCATCCCTGGCCACCAGTAGTGCTGCGATATGAGAGCAATCGTATTGTCCCTTCCTGGGTGTCCCGCCGTTGGTGAGTTGTGAAAATGCGAGAGGATATCACGTCTTAGCTTCAATCCTGCGGGTATGGCTAACCTCCACCCTTGTTTGTATCCTTCTGGGAGTTTGCGTACATTTTGAGTGTTGCACCATTGCTCCAGTTCGGGTTGATGAGCCTTCTGAGCTCTTAGGACTTGCTCTTGGAGCGTGAGTGGTTCGGTTGGAGCCGTTGATATAAACATGGATGAGGGAAGAAGTACAAGATCCGCATTGTCGGTCAGTCCCCGATCTACTCCTGGGGGTCTGGAGAGCATGTCTGGGGCGGTGTGGATTTTTCCTGGCATGTGCTTGAGGACAAGGTTGTAATCTTGTAGTTCAGCGAACCATCTGGCCACGCGTCTGTTGACTTTTCTAGGTGCCTTCCAGTGTATCAAGTTAGCGTGGTCAGTGAGAATAGTTACTGGAATTTCCGTAGCTGCGACGTGAGGTCTGAAGCATTTGAGGGCCTTCAATACTCCCAAGAATTCTCTTTCATATATGTCATAGTTGCGTTCAGCTGGGGTGAAAGTGCTGGAGTAATATGCGATCGGGCACAGCATTGGTTTTTGTGTGCATGGGTTGACTTCTCCCTCCTGTGAGAGTACGGCTCCCACGCCGTACGCCGATGCGTCTGTTGCAAGGAAGAAGGCTTTTGAGTAGTCTGGTTGGTGGAGGATTGGTTTGTTGCACATGAGCGTCTTCAGATTTTCGAAGGCATTGTGACAATCGTGATCCCAGGTGAATGGGGTGTTCTTTCGTGTCAGCTGAATAAGTGGTCGTGCAATGTTCGAATAATTTGGGATAAAGTAACGATAAAATCCTGTGAATCCCAAAAACACTCGGACGTCAGTACCATTTTGTGGTGGTGACCAGTCCGCTACTCCTTGGACCTTCGTAGGGTCCATTTGTACCGTGCTGTCCTCCAATACAACACCTAAGAATTCTATTTTCCGCTGTTCGAATATGCACTTCTCTGGTTTGAGATAGAGGTCATGTTGTTTTAGCTTTTCCAGCACCTTGTGGACACACGCTTCGTGGAATTGACTGTCATCTTGGGTAGCGATGAGGATGTCATCCATGTAAATGATGAGCCACCCCTGTGCAAGTTCCTCGTTAAAGATTGCGTTCATCATCGTCTGGAAGGTCGCTGGTGAGTTAGTTAGTCCAAAGAACATAACCGTCGGCTCAAATAGGCCTTGGTTTGTGAGAAACGCCACCTTCCACTCGTCTCCTTTTTTGATTTGAACGTTATTATACCCTGACCAGACGTCGAATTTAGTGAATAACTTCGCTCCTTTCACTTTTGCTATAAGTTCCGGTATGAGAGGAAGGGGGTAACGGTTGCGGATCATCCATTCATTGAGGCGTCTGTAGTCCTGTACTGGTCGCAACTTCCCATCTTTCTTCTTGATAAAGAAGAACGGTGCGGCGTATGGGCTCTTTGACGGGCGTATGTATCCCTTTGCTTGTTGTTCTTTTATGAACTCGAGCAGCGCTCCCTGTTCATCTTGGGTCAATTGATACACCTTACCGGGTATCGAAGAAGGTGCTCCGGGTTTTAGTTCTATGGCGTGGTCCCAAATGCATGGCTCTGGAAAGCATTGAGCTGCTTCTTCACTAAACACTCGATCGTGTCGTTGATACTTAGCTGGGATCTTGCCACTGTCCTTTTGCGGGCCTGCTCGTTCGGCTAGTTTCGATGCTAGTGTTTGCCTCTTTCCTGAGGATTCAGGAAAAGATACTTGGGCAACATAGATTGGTTCTACGACCGTCGGCGTTCTTTTTGCTCGCATTCTTTGCCTTCCCACTTTCAATAAACATTTTCCAATCATCGATTGCTGCGCTGCTTTTGTCCGAAGGATAAGGGGGAGTTGTTCACTTTCGATCCACCCTTTGGCCCAGTCGATCTTCGGTTGCACTGCTGTGAACCATGGGTAGCCCAGGATGATCTTTTGTTCTCCTAGGTTGGTAAGGAAGAAGTGCAGCCAAGTTCTCTTTCCTCCTGTCTGCATTTCTAGATCGGTGTAATGTTCGATGTCTCCGTTCTTATTCCTTGTTCCGTCCACGTTATAAACAGGTCTAGGGTGCGCTAGCTTCTTGATGGGGAAGCGCATATTTTCGGCATACTGCATACTGAGGAAATTTTCGGTTGCTCCTGAGTCTAGGAGCGCAATAGTTTCAGCCCTCTTTCGCGCCAGATGGATGAAGACACGTAGCTGCATAGATTTTCGTATCGAGAAGTACATCCTATCTGACCCAATTCTCCTGATCCAGGCCGCACGGATCAGGCCTCCGTAAAATTTCCCTCACTCGCTCCCATCCTGTTCATCATTTCTTCTTGGTCTTCTTTGGACAACGCTTCAAGCTGCTGGCAGAGGTAGTCCACGTTGGTGGCATGTGCGGCGCCTTCATTATCCTCAGGGGTCCAGTCTATGAGCTGGGCAGTGCGGACGTTCGGTCGCTTCTGTTTGGAGGGGCAAGCGCGAGCGAAGTGTCCTTGTTGTCCGCAGGTGAAGCATGCACCCGTGATCCCTCTCTGACCCCTTTCTCCTTCCGTTCTGACGACATTTCCTCTTGCTTGCCCTCTTCCTCTCCCTCTCCAGTCGGTCTGGGGGGCGCGAGTTCGATCTACGTCCATGGGCACTGGTTGGTTTGCCCAGGCTCTCGGAGCGGTGCTGGAGTTGTATGGGGTTTGCCCAAATCCTTGTCTGGGTGGTCCCGGACTTGCAGGGTATTGTCCTCTGCCTCGCCAGTTATTTTGAAAGAAGGGACGTCGTGGGGCAGTGTATGTGTTTTGGAAGAAGGTCCGTCTCTGACCAGGGTTGCTATTGGCACTCGGGCCGCTATTACCTCCTTCTTTTTGATGGTAGAAGGCCCGGATGACGCGTTGAGCGGCTGTGACACTGATGGCTTTGTTCTTTACTTCCTCGTATGTGTTGACATTGGTGTCTTTGAGGATTTTTTCTCCTATCACTCGTGGCAGTCCTTGGAGAAAGATCTGCATGGTATTCTGATCGGCTGGGTTGTACCCTGCTTCATGTGCGATTCCTTCGAATTCGGAGATATACTCATCTATGTCTGGCCATTTCATTTTCAAGTCTTGTAGTTTGATACGCGCTTTCTGTGCCTTTTGTGAGTTTAGGAAGCGGTCTTGGAAATTAGTGACGAAGGTTCGCCAAGTTCCCAATACGTCGTCCGCCGGCTCGAGGTTTAATAGCCAGTCTAGCTGCTGCTCTGTCCATCAATTGACTTCTGGCCCTTTAATGCAGGTCAGGGCAATTGCTACTTGCTTGATGAAGGATCTGAGGGATGGTACATCATGGTTAACAATGAAGTAAGTTGCTATTTCTCATAAAAAGCTCTCAGCTTTAGAGCGATCTCCTTTGAAGGTCGTTGGCAGAGCTCCCATAAGCTTGCTTTCTCCCCCTGGCGCTGCTTGTTGAACTCCTCCTAGGCCAAGCAGATCGCCTCCTGCACCGGGATCTCCTCCACCTCCTCCTCCTGGTGGGTCTATTCCCCCTGGCGCGTTTCCCACGTCAGGCGGGTCTCCTCTGCCTCCTGATGGGTTTCCTCCATCTCCTGGTGGTCCTGAGGACCCGCCACTAGGCCAAAGCCCCGTGTAAGTCATCCCAACCGTCGTTGTCCTGGTGCTGCTCATCGCTGTTGAAGTGGGGAATGCTGCTATAGTCGTGCTGAGATCTGGAAGTGACAGATGTATGGGGGAGTGACGTATCTGTTGGTTGATGTCCTTGTCTTCTTCTATTTCTTCGTCAGTCGATTCCGCTTCCTCTCCGAAGATGGGGACGTCTTTGCGTTGATTGGGGGCTTTTCCGTTGCTCGGCTGATTATAGGTGTCTAGATCTTGGACTCGAGCATCCAAATAGGGCTGTAGTTTAGCTGGATCGTTGCTGTCCCAGTTAAGTGAGTACCACTTCCATTTGTATAGGTAGACGGGTTTGACACGGGTAGGTCCCGTTCGTATGGCGTATGTATCAAAAGGATAGGTTGAATCATCCCAGTATATTGCCGTGTTTCGCAATGCGTTCTCTTTGTCGATGGGGTAGTCGATGTATCGCTTCTTGTCAGGTGCCGTGGTGAAGAAGAAGTCGAGTCTAACGTCACCGGCGAGAGCAGTGACACCAGACTAAGTCAGTCCGAGAGATCAGCTTCACTGAAGTCTGACTCAGCTTCAGTCTCGATCACTTGAGGCGTGTAATAACTGGCTCCGCTTGAGAGCGTCTCGTCGATAGTACTGGAATCCTCCCCAACTCCGGGATCGTTTGCAACGCACGGCAAACACAGGAATAGGTACAGAACACTGAGATATGGCCAACAAGCCACGGTTGGACCTAGAAGCGATAGAAACACGAGTCACTACTCCTATTGACAGGAGACTCGACTTAGAGTCTCGTCTCCCAGCTCTGCTGGTACAAGTACACTACAGGACGGGCCAAAACCATCCTAGCTATCGTAATACTGCTTGCTATGTGCCCTTGGGGCTTACTGAGGCGCTCCACTTCCTTACAAACACGGCTGACGGATCCTAGGACACCCACACAGAAGTCCGAACAGTATGTTACTAACCCCAGGCCTAGACTGCTCTACCAGTCCTGGGGGTCAAACGCGTTCCTTCAGTCTGTCAACAGCGGTTCTCTCCCATTTATGGGGCCGCTCTGTGACACATGAAGTAGGGAGTGTGGCCGGTGGCCTTGCGAGTGGTCACGCAGTTGGCCCAGAAAGCGTACGGGGCGACCACGGGCCAACGTGTGATGTTGCCTTCGCAGGCCTTGACGATTGATTCACGGATCGTGCAGTGCTGGCGTTCTACGATGCCATTGGCGCGCGAATTGTAGGCAGAGATGTGAATGTGTCTGATACCAAAACGATCAGCAAGCAAATCGAGAGCAGCAACGAATGTGGTGCCGTTATCGGTCACAATCTCCTCAACTGCGCCCCATCGGCACAGGATTTCTTCGAAGATGAAAGAGGCGAGGGTGCGGGCAGTCTCAATGCGAAGGGTGCGCCACTCAGGCCAGGCAGTGAGGGAGCAGCAGGCTTGGACTATGTAACGGAACCCGGCAGCGGGGGGCATTAGCATCGTGTCGATGTAAGCCTTGTGGAAGAGTGGTGCCGGAACGGTGATGGTGGGCAGAATGCGGACTTTGGTGGTCTGCCTTAGTTGGCATTCGTGACATGTTTTGATGTACTGTTTGGTGTCAGTAGCAAGAGATGGCCACCAGAATCTGTCCAAGAGGGTACGTAGCGTTGAGTAGTACCCTTTGTGACCCAATCCATCGTGCGCGTCGCAGAGGGTTGTTGCTCGCTGGGAGGGGGATAAGACAAGCTGATGGCGTCCTTGAGGCTGTCGATGCCAGAGTCGTCCGTTGCGGATGAAGAACGGGCAGGCATGTTTGATGAGCCACTCGCGCTCTTTGGGGGAGAGGTGGTGGAAGGTCGGATCAGCCAGGAACGCGAGGATGTGCTCAAGTTCAGTGTCGTGATCACTGGCAGGAGGGGGAAAGGCGAGAATCGGAGTCGATGGGGTGGCTGCACTCCCCGCCAGGGCCTGGAAAATTTGAGCTGGCGGGAGTCGAGAGCGAGGGCAGGCGTTGACCCAAAAGCCGAGGGAGAGGATGTTGTTGATCCACTCCTCGGGGTTGTCATCGGTGTTGTCTTCACCCAGGACTGGCTCATGGCGTGAGAGGCCGTCCGGGGCAGTGTGTTTTTCAGCAGGGACGTGGACGAGTTTGAAGTCAAAGAGCGAGATAGCAGTGATCCAGCGGTTTATGGCCACGTTCGGCTGCATATCAGGGTTGCTGAGCATCCCGCGCACATACTGTGCGTCCATCTCAACGACGAGGTTAGTGATGCCGATTATATGAATGCGGAGCGCATGGAGAGTCCGAAAGAGGCCGTAGAGTTTGATCTTCGGTTGTGAGTAGTGTGACTCGCGCTCGTTCCAGGCGATGGAACCGAAGCGCGAGGGCCTGCGCTGGCCATCTTCGCCTTCTTGAGAGAGGATCCAGCCAACTGCGCACCAGGACGAGTGGATGGCAAGGAAGACAGAGTGGGAGGAGGAGTAGTTGATTGGTATGAGAGCGGGGGAGCGTACGATAGTGTCCTTGAGCTGCTGCATAGCGTGCTCGTGTTGGTCCCCCCAATGGAAGTCAATGCCCTTGTGAGTGAGGTCAACAAGGGGGCGAGTGATTGCGGCATAATTCTTGATCCATATGCACATGTACCCGGCGAGGCCGAGGAATGCGCGGACGTCTGTGAGGTTTTTGCAGGGAGGCCAAGACGCTACTTTGTCGGCTTTGGAGTCTTGTGGAACGCGGCCGTCGTACGTGCATTTGTGCCCGAGGATGGTGAGCTCAGGGGCGGCGATGGAGATCTTGGGCACGGAGACAGTGGCTCCGGTGTGCCCAAGGCGGTGGAGGATGCGATGGACGTCGCACAGATGTTCCCACACGAAGCAGCGGATACCCGCGTTCGTGGGGATGGTTTCAAATCCCCCGCCCAGGGTTTCGTAGCACAAGGGGGGGCCACGGATTGCAGTGTCATTGATGAAGGGCCTTGCCACGTCCGGGATTTCTGGCTCGAGGATGAAAGTGACGTCGCCATGAAAGATGGCAATGGCGTTAGTAGAGCCTTGGGGAAGGACGGTGCACCGAAGCGCACCAAGTGGCGTTTGGAAGCTGGTAAGGTCGCACGATGATATGTCGAGCGCATGGTGGTCATACCCGACAAAGAGGTCGAGGATGGAGTAGCATGTGCGGGCCGCCATACTCTCCACAAGTTGATCCACGAAGGGGGGCACGGCGGCATTGTGGATGGTGACAGCATTGAGGGGTTGGAGGTCGTGGACGAGGTGAAGCGACCCATTCTTCTTTTTGATGCAGAACCAGTGGGAGCAGTATGAAGCATCGGAGGGTTCATACACGCCCACGGCGATCTTGCGCTTAAGGAGATCGATGACTTCATTGAGAATACCGGTTGGGATTGGCAGGCTGCGATGGGTCCAAGGGATGTGTTCGATCGTAGGGATCTTGACCAGCACGAAATAGTCATCGCGGAAGCGGCCGCGCTCCTCGTCGGTCCACGCAAGAGCATGCTTGTTTGTCTTGAGGACGTACTGTGCCAAAGTCAGCTCGTCCGGCCAGAGGAAGCCATACTTATTGAGTTCTAAGGCCTCCAGGCGCTCCTGCGTAAGGCATGCCCCGGGGGAGAAGGGAGGAGGGTGTGTAGGAAGGGGCTGGAGCGTGAGGAGCAGGTCCTTGGGACGGTTCTGCATGAGATGAAAATCTTCTGGCAGGGATGCTGGAACGGGGCGAATCTTCTGTGCAACTTTCTTGTAGGCCAGTGTAGAGAGGGGGGGCTTTAGCTGGGTTGAGAGGATGCGCACACACCCGACCTGCGTGCGGCGCTCCCTGGAGGGGATGACCACACAGCACATACGATCACGGTGGTCTCGGATAACGATGTCTACGTTTCCGTTGGGCTGGTCCTCGATTGTGCACTGGAGGATCTTTTGAAAGGGGCGGCTGAGCAGTAGGCGAAAGGGGGCGTGCTCGATGACATGTGCATGTACCTTGAAAGGTACGTTGCCGACCTGCAAGGTTAGATTTTCAATACAGCCTATGGTCCAGTTAGTGGCTGAATTTGTGCCCTCCATTTCGAGCTGGATGCTTGTAGAAATGTGGGCACCGACCTCGGTTGCGAGATCCCTATGGATCGTGATAATCTGCGAACCGGAGTCGACGATTCCGGCGGTTATGGCTGACCTGCCGACCAGGACATCGATCTCCCTGAGGGGGAGAGAGTAATCTGGTTTGGGCCACGAGGAGAGTTGGATGGGAGCGAGGTGTGGTGGATTGTTGGCTGTGGCGAATGAGGTGACCTCGATTCTGCGGGAGCGGAGGCACTCTGCTAGGTCTTTTTGGATGGGAGCACTGGCGGCGAGAATGTGAGTGGGTGTTGTCTGGGTGAGCTTACCCTCGAGCAGCCAAGTGAGGAGTTGCTTGGTCAGTTCCTGGTCCTCCGCACTTGATTGATATCGATACTGCGGAGAGCGAGGCATTGGTGCAGGAGGGGTGGGTGGCGAAGCTGCGAGGGAGGTAGGAGGCATTGGAGCGGGTGGCGCAGGGGTGGGAGCGAGAGTCAGTGCGGGGAACGAAGCTGGAGTGGCAGGCGTAGGAGTGGTGGTGGGTTTGGGGCCACGCCGCTTCCGTTCGGTGGCGAAGACTTCGAAACATGTTGTATATTTCGTTGTCGAGGTCGTCTTCTTCGTCGGAGTCATCGGAGTCGAAGGAGTCGTTGTCGGTGGAATCTGTGATCTCGGTAATGTAAGCCGAGGAGGCTTCGGGTCTGACAGCTTCGAAGCTCAAAGACATGTGAGGGGGGGACTCATGCTGGAACATGGCTGTAGTGGCGGAGGTGACACCGGTCGTCAAGCTGCGAGGCGCACCGTTGGCGGCGAGCCAAGTGTCTATGGCGTGCTTGAGACCATGCCCGCTGCCATCGTTCGGGACCAGCTGACCCGTTGGGAGGTGGATGCGGTCACTGATGACAACAGCGCAGTTCGTGCGACAATACTCTTCGGCAGCGGGACATCTACGGACGGAGTGCCCAGGTAGGTTGCAGAAAACACACTGCCGGGCTTTTGGTTTGTTAGTGAAAAAGATGTCGGGATCGATGATAGTTGGTGGGGCCACTGGGGCAGTGGCAGCCTGAGGTCATGGCTGGCCAGCGGGGGCTTGATACATGAGTGTGACGGAGTTCTGGCTCCAGGACGGAGCTGGGATGTGTTCCACGATCTCGGGGAAGCGACGGCGGCACTGTGAGTAGAGGATCGTATATTCGGGGTCTCGTACCGAAAGCCCGTGCATTTTCCTGACGATATCCTCCACGTACATCTCTTCACCTGGCGGAGGAGGGTCGGCGAACCTCACCGTTTTAGTCTCATAGTCGAGTCGATCAGTCGAGGTGTTCCGAGCGCGGAGCCCGTCGTGAACGCGCTCTTGAACGGCAGCGAGGTCATGGTCGGAATCGACGGGGTCGTGGCCGCGGGAGCTATTGCGACCATGGCGTGGGTCGCGGGCCTCTGCGCGAATCCATTGCTCCAAAATGGGAGGCGGATCGGGATGACTTGGGGCGTGGTCCCGGAGACGACGTTGTTGAGGTCGGTGAAATTGAGCATTCGCAAAGTACTGGCATGCAGTGGTGAGGACGTCTTCGAGCTCATATGGTTTGTGGGAGGGGTGTCTTGGTTTCATCGAGTAGATCCTGTTGGCTAGGATCTCGCGATCGTCGGGATGAAAGCTGTTAAAAAACTCGGAGTCGCATTCAGAGTCGCGGATCGGCTTGGACCTCTGCAGCTGTTGGTAGATATGCAGGAAACGTCGGTGGTAGGACAAGACATCATCCTCGTTGTGCATGCGAGACTGGCAAGAAAGATCTACAAACTCCTGAAGAGCAGCCTTAGTATATCTTACAGAAGCCATGGTGTCGGGGTAGAGCTGGACTAGCGCAGCCCGGAAGGTGGGCCAGTCTCTGGCGGCGAAGCCATCGAGTAAGTCCCAAAAGTCGTGGAGAGCGGAAGGAATATAGTTGAGGATGTGCTCAACTCTTTGGGCATCCGTAAGTCCGTGGCTATCTGCCAGACTCTTGTATGCGCGTAGGAAGTTGGAGAGGGAGTCACTGGCTTGCCCTGAGAAGAAGGGAGCCCAAGAGTCGTGAGACCCGGGCATACCGGCGAGGCCGGAGGGGTTGGAAGACATGAGTGGAGCGGGAGCTAATGAAGTTGGAGGCGGAGCAGGAAGCGATGGGGAAAGTCGAGAAGGTACGGACGAGGGTGGGCAAGTGGAAGAAGGGATTGGAGGAGGGGCTGACGAAGATGGTTGAGAGATGGTGTCACGCTAGACGGGGCGTGGCGGGTTTGTCTTCGGATGATTTGAGCACGTCGCTCTCTAAGGTGGGGTTCTAGAGGATCTGGTGGTCTGCGTTGGTTCTCTGGGTTCAGGTAA
>QLOT01002793.1:0-17154 GCA_003313875.1 Russula aff. compacta | reverse complement strand
GAAATGGAGAAATTTGTGTTGTGTGGACTGGAAAAGTCATGGTGAAAACACCATGGCTTTTCTAGTGCGCACGACACTGAGCTCTGCATTTCTGCTATACCTTTTTTGGTTAAACAAAGCACTGTGGAAAAGTATGATTTGTGGTTGAGGAACAAAGCGAGAGATGACAGTGGGTGGACAGGCCGACGAGGCCTTGTGGTAGTGGCAGACTCACGTAGTCGTGGCACACGCATTTCAGGAATAATAGAAAGATCTCCACACCACCACGCCATGCCTAGACTCGACTAGTCGAGATCAGGGATCTGAGGGGCCTTACTAGTACTAGTATCTCCATCTGTCCGGCTCGGCTCAGCTAGATTCGTTACGCAAAGCTCAAAGGCCTCGGAGAAAAAAGCGAGCAAGATGGATGATACGCTACGATACGATCCCGCTTATCCCCAATACAGTAACCTTTTTTTCAAAGTATTTTGGATGGATAATTCTCAAATAATTCTTTTAAATTTTTATAGAGTATTTCATGGATATTTTCAGTCAAAATACGTTGGTTTGCATACAGTGATTGTCAGTACCGTGACGGTTTGCCACGGTTGCACACTTCTACGCACAAACCACCTCAACGTGTTCCTCTATCCAGTACAGCAATCCTCGTCTCATCCCCACCATCTTTCCAACAGAATTTCCGGTTATTTGTCAACACCAAGTGCCCTGTCACTGTCCCAGACCCCCACTGCGACTACCTCAAGCTCAAACTATCAAGCCATTTTCGATAATGCTCTAGAGGCATACAAAAAGAAGACCAAAAACGATATCCATTCCCATCCACTATTTGCTAAACTAGAAGCCTGCAATTCCCCTCATGCTGTCCTCGCCACCCTTAGAGAACAAATCTCCGGGTTTGACCAATCTGGCGATGATAAATGGACCAAATGGCTCAATCCGACAGTGAATGTCCTCTACAATTTCTCCGCAGCCATCGGTGGGGGTATCAGTCTGGTAAGTCGCATAGAGTTCAAGGTTTAATCGTTCAAGATGTGATGTTATGCAGGCATACCCACCAGCGGGGGTGATCTTCACTGGGATAGGCATTCTTCTCTCAGTAAGTATCTGCTTCGATTCGTTGAACCATCATGATGCTGATTTCTCTCAGGCGGTTACTGCCATTTCTGCTGACAAACATTCACTGGCGGACGTATTTGAGCGGGTCGAATGCTTCTTCAGTCGACTGGAGACGTATACCGAAGTGCCACCGACGGCGGGGATGACGGAGATGATTGTCAAGATCATGACGGAGGTGCTTTCGATCGTTGGGATCGCGACAAAGGAGATCAAGCAGAGTAGAGCAAGTGAGTTGGTTCCAAATGGTATCGATCGCTCCTTTCGACTGACGGTTACCTAGAAAGATATGTAAAGAGACTGATGGGGAGGACTGATATTGAAGATGGGCTTCGTCGACTGGATCGACTGACACAAGAGGAAGTTCGAATGGCGGCGGCTCAAGGTCTGAAGGCCACTCATGAGGTAATACCAAGGTACAAGGCGTCGACGACAAAATAGACATCGTCATAGATGGTGTGTAGTTCACTTTTGGCAAGTCACCCGTCCTAATTATCCCTGTCTGGTTAGGCGGCAAGAAAACAAGAGACGAAATTCTAACCCAGTTTGGCACTCAGAACAGTTCGTAATTTGCTATCCACTCTCCACTCTCCTTTAACTGGGATGACTGATCGTTCCCATAGGGAACCAGATACGACGGGACCTCAAAATTTGGATCTCTCCCCCAGACTCATCCGTAAAATATAACACTGCAAGCGATGCTCACTACCAAGGCATCACCACATGGTTCACAGAAAGCACTACCTTCACGGACTGGAAAGCGTCGGGCTCATTGCTATGGATCCACGGAAAACGTACGTTGTCCTTCCATTTAACCCTTTCCCTTGCTAACTGACGTCTCTTTCTATAGCGGGATCCGGCAAGAGTGTCCTAAGGTTCGTCACTTCTCAAAATGATCGTGAACTGTAATACTGACTGCCTACCAGTTCATCGATTATCCGGGATATCAAGGGCATCTCCGATGCAGGATCAGCTCACATTGCCTATTTCTTCTTCGACTTCAAGGACACGGGAAAGCAGGATGTCCGAGCGTTACTTTCTTCTCTCGTCATCCAATTCAGTCATCAATCCGATTATTTCTGCGACATTCTCTTTGGCTATTACTCGACCCACCAATCTGGTTCGCAGCAACCCAGCGATGCCACACTTATACAATGTCTCGAGGACATGCTCAGGGTTCCAGGACAAGTACCAATCTATATTATCGTTGATGCGCTGGATGAATGTCCCAATACGAGTGGGATATCGACACCACGGGACAAGGTCCTGATGCCCGTTAAGAAATTGGTCAAGTTGAAACTTCCAACTCTACGGTTATGTATTACAAGTCGTCCAGAAGTCGATATTCGGATGTCCATGGAGCCTTTGACATCTAAGCGGATATCTCTTCACGACGAAGATGGACAGAAGGACATCGATGACTTTGTTTACTCTGTTGTTTACTCTGACCGGAACATGCGGAGATGGCGGGATGAGGACAAGAAGATGGTGGTTGAGACGCTCTCTGAGAGAGCTGATGGCATGTGAGCATTCGGTGATATGTTAAGAAATAGTTGCTAATAATTCCGTCAGGTTTCGTTGTGTGTTCTGTCAACTGGAAACGTTGCGACAATGTCTGCCAGCAAGCGTGCAGTGTATTCTTGCAGAACTACCTGAAACATTGGACGCGACATATGAGAGGATACTCTCCGAAATCCCGAAGTCGAACCGAGTTCATGCTCATCGGCTGTTGCAGTGTCTCACTGTGGCCGCTCGTCCACTTCGTGTCGAGGAGCTGGCGGAAGTACTCGCAGTTGACTTTACAGCAACTGGGGGGATTCCTCAGTTGAAGGAAGATTTGCGATGGGAAGATCAAGAGGAAGCAGTGTTGGCGGCATGTTCCAGTTTGATCGCTGTTATCGCGGGCAAGGGGTACCGTGTGGTTCAGTTTTCGCATTTCTCTGTCAAAGAATTCCTGACTTCGGATCGGCTGGCCGCCTCTAAAATGGATGCTTCCCGTTATCAGCATATTCGGCTCGAGGAGGCACATACTATCATGGCGCAAGCGTGTCTCAGTGTCCTACTTCATTTGGATTACGACATCGACAGGAAGACTGTCAAGAGATTTCCTCTAGCTGAATATGCTGGGGAACGTTTCGGGGACCATGTGGAGTTCGAGGAGGTATTATCACGGATTCGTGGTGGAGTTGACGATCTCCTGGATGCAGAAAAACCCCATTTTGCTGCATGGCTCTGGATGCGGCGGGCGCGCGATCACATATACTATCCAAAACGGGAAAGACACCCGACACAACCAGACGCCGTTCCCTTGTACCACCTTGTGGAATTTGGACATCTCGGTCTGGTTCGTTACCTCATTTCGAAGCGTCCTGAGGATATAAACGCCATTGGTGAAGACGGGACCCTACTCCACGCCGCGTTACGCAGGGGGCACAGCAAAATCGTCGTCTCTTTACTCGATCACTTCGTTGATGTAGATGCTTGGAACCGTCACCACCAGACCCCTCTGCATATGGCAGTATTCGTGGCTAATTACTCCTTTTCGGATGTGCTAGAAGGATCCAGAGTCTTCGAGGTTATTCGAATACTCCTCGAGCGTAATGCAGACATAAACGCCCGGGACAAGACACCACTGAACCTATTATTAGGCTTTAGTCATGGAGACAGAAGTTTTGAACTTGCAAAGTTTTTACTGGATCACGGTGCGGACGCAGATACAGTGGATTACTCGGGATCGACTCTACTACATGCGGCAACAGCCCGTGGATGCGTCAAGATCGTACAACTATTGCTCGAGCGTGGTGCAAATATCCATGTGCGAAACAAGATGGGTCGGACCCCACTACACCAACCAGCAGTCGAGGGCGAGGGCGATCCGGCAGATTTTTATTTTGATGGAATCCCGTTCTTACTGGAGCATGGTGCGGACGTTGATGCACTGGACGAGGACCACTCGACCGCGCTGCATCTGGCAGCACAACGTGGCAGCGTCAAAGCTGCGCTGCGACTCCTCGAGTATGGTGCAAATGTCCATGCGCAGAACAAGAACGGTTGGACACCCCTCCACAAAGCATCCGTGAATGTTAAGGATCGTTTTAATTTCAACATCATACCGTTCTTCTTAAAGCATGGTGCGGATGTTAACGCACTGGACGAGGACCACTCGACTCCGCTGCATCTGGCAGCACGATGTGGCAATGTCAAAGCTGTACGACTACTCCTGAAACATGGCGCAAGTGCCCATATCCGGAATAATGAGGGCAAAACTGCTCTGCAGGTTGGATTGGCGAATGGTCACGAGAAGTTTGCATGGTTGTATCCGGAGCATTTGGAGAGCGATCTGATATATACAGGTCTGGATCTCCTCTTTGGTACCTAACGGATCGCATTCTATGTGATTTTTGTAATCTTTGAATTACGTCTAGGTTGTCATGTCAATTCTTGTGTAAGTAATCATCATTGGGTTGGCTGTGCCAGTGTGAACTGGCCAAGATCTATGATCTACAGTATATATATAAGAGGACTCAAAAGAGAAGCCCACCGGCAGAAATTTGGGGCAGTTGACTATGATCCTTTTTGTTTCTTTCTCGTACTGTACATATTGTGAGAGAGAAAGTGTTGATCAGGCCCAGATGTCCGCTGACTGGCCTTTTTTAAAAACAGTCTTGTCATTTTCTACATCTGCATGTATCTACATGAAAGGGCAGGCTAGAATTTTACAAAAAATAGAGCAGTAGGCAGAATATTTGTTGGGCGGTAGATGCGAGACGCTGCAGCACAGGGGACGACGGGATGCAGACCATTGAGAGTCACTCGCACCTCTGGATCCCGCATCGCTCCCTAGGCCTCTCGGAGAAGTCCAGCTGCCAGACGGCAACTTGGCCGATGGTATCTACTGGCGGATAAGCTGGAAGACAAAGCAGCCTATATTGAATGGGCTCCAATGTCACTGCCAGATGGCACGGCAAGTCGTCCCCCTTCCTTCCCAGTCAGGGGCTACAACCCATGCTCATCCAATTTTCCGCATTCGCTTGTTGACTGCACGGGCATTGCCCGCATCGTTATTTGTGCTGGGAACCCCTCCAGACGTGCACAACACTATTGCAGAGAGCCCTCTTCGCACCAGAAGTATAAGCTTCGCTGACAAGGCGTTTATGCGAGCTCCAGACTTGTTCTCGATGGCGTGAGTGTGCATGTGATGTGAGAGATTTGATCGCAGTCATCGTGGGGAGGATTGAGCTAGCGATGTACGAATGGTAAGGGAAGTACTCCCGAGGTATAGAGCCGAGAGGAATGCGGTAGTACCGTGTCGTTGTGATCGAGCACTTGGACGCCGCCCACTTTGTTCGAACCTAGATTTGTACAAGTGGAGCATACTTTCAAGACATCATAATTATAGTTTTTATCCTCTCTTGGATGGCCTTTGAGAATGGGGTTTCTCCTTACAAGCCCACGTTCCCCTGGCAGTCAGGGTCTGCTGGTGCAGGTTTGTCGAGTACTGCCTGTGACTTTGGCAGAATTTCACATAACCTAGATATCAGGGCAACGCATGTATGTATACCTCCCTTATGAGTACACAGGTGACGAGAGGGGAAGAACCAGGGGCAAAGCAACGAGTCGGCCACTGTAAGATATTCTTAGCTCTGATTCTGAGATCTGATCGGAGCGGATCAACCAATCGGAGCGCCCAACCACAAGTCCAACTTGCCATATCCGTCTTTCCCCTCACAGGCCTCACCTCTCGTCCACGGGCTCTTACACCTCCTCGGCCACTAATGCAAACATTCGCGAACAAATCACGTCGCTTCAGGCCCCCTAGTCACCTCCTTTCCTCATCAAGTTCTTGCTCGTTCGCTATTCAACGCGTACAAGATCCCGCTAACATTTACACCTTTTAGAACTCTACTAAGACCCATGTAGTTAAACAGCACCCTCTCGTGAGGCGAAGGTGATCAGTAGGATGGCGAGTCCCAGTCTGTCCCACTTCCCTGTCTTCTCTCACTTGGGTGCTTTTCACTTCCTCGCATCGGTGTGTCTCTTGTGGAAACGCCCGATTCTTTCTTGCTTTGATCACCCTCTGCACTCGGCGTCCGCGCTTGTTGAACCGATGTCTACGGTGCGTAATCCGGCTCGCATCTCTGCGCTCATATCCTCTCTAGGCTTATCCACTTTGCCGCCTGACCCTACCATCACTCTCTTTTGACGGTCAATCCTCCCTCGCTGCAACCGCCAACACCACACTACCTTTCCATTGTCGGGCAACAGACAGATAACCACCTGAGGAAACTTGCAGGTTGATGGTGACCGATTTTGGGGGAGGACGCAGCATAGCTTCGGGTTACGCTGTCTACATTTTCGGGCTATGACTGCTGAGGGTCACCAGTACGGGGCATGGTGCCCCCACGTTCAAGATCAAAAGGCGAAGCAACTAAAATGGAGTCTGTGAGCCGGTGCTTGTCGCCATGCATCTTAAGTTCGTCCTGTTTAGCGCAGGGTTGGGAGGTCAGTATTTTAGATCTTCCTCTGCAACCTTATGCTTAAACCTCTGCAATGCCAGCTACTGCCTGCTGGTGTGCTGCTACGATGCGTACTAAAGCAGTGTGGCACAGTACTAGTATACTTGTACCCAATTACCATCCGATTTTTATCATTCGCTTGCCAACTACACGCCACTCAGTGGATCCGGCTTCTGATCATAGATTGATATCGAGCAAATGTTGTATAGGTTCGAGCCGGGATTCCCATTTGGCACTCAGCACGACCTACGCTCATAGTTAATCCTACTTGCAAGCGAGCAGTCGAACATACAGAGTCTCAGAGTTCCCTACTATTATTAACGTTCACACAACCCGCAAACTGAACCTCGGCACCCTCCAGAGTGCCGAGGCGATAACGGCACGCGAATGTGTTGGTGTCGTCCCGAGGGGAAGCCGAAGACCAAGGAAGACAAGAGAGAGGAAGGATGAGCAAAAGGGGAAGAAAGTGACTTTTGAAGCAGACGAGAAAAGCACGAACGCGTTCCGTGCAGCCAGACGGGATGTGAGAAACGGCGCCGGGTGCGCTCACGGGACTTTTGTATTGGAAGAAAAATGATGTGAGGCTCTAAATACATTTCAGCTTGTATCTACAAGGCCGTATCGTATGGGGGCTAGGCGGACGGTATCGTAGGGACGTTAAACAAGACGGTGGCATGGATGGAGCATGAAGGGGGAAGGTAAAAGGAGGAGGCACTGAAGATGAAACAAAGGAAATGTGAGGCGCACGAACTATAGCGAACCGAGTCCGAATCCAATCGTGCTCCTCCACTAGCGTTGGCCCTCGACGGGGCGAGGCCGACGAACGCGGGCGATGCGGACTGCGCGGAGCCACTCGCACAAAAAGGGCGAGTCGCATCGAGAGAGCTGGGGCGGTGCAAGCAGCGGGTGACACGGGACTTGGGCGATGCTGCACGAGGAAGCGTGCGAGGCGACGAGGGGCTGAGCGAGATGGAATGGGGTGGCGAGTCATATGCAGTGAAAGCCCTTTTGAATAGGCATTGCAACTAGGATGGAGCGAGACCAGAGCTCACGTTCGACACGCAAGTTGAAGTGAGAGGCCGTGGCGGGCGCAGGAGCTGGGGTGAGGAGACAAGGCCGAAAGCCAGGGACGAAAGATGAAGGAAAAAGACAGCAGCAGAGATTGTTGACAGAAGATAGAAGTGATCCTGGACGAACCCTTCACATTATAACCGAATGTGTACACCGCGCCGCACCACGATCCTGGACAGTTGACAGTAGTGCGTGTACAACGGTGTCCGAGATCAGGGGCCTCGGACCTTTCGAGCCTAGGCCTACAATGGCTTCAGCCTGCACGGGGGTTACAAAAGGTCAAGGGGATCTGAGAGTTTTGCAACTTGGAAATTTCGAAATGCCCTCGACGAGAGCTGCAGTTGTGGCACGCGCGACTACAAATACCGGGCAAAGTCCCATCACACGTAACAACCGTGTGTACTCTACTCAGCGGCCGTCAAACCTAGGTGACTCTGCATCTCCCCTTTTTGACCAATCCTTCCATATCACACCTCGGCCCAGATGGGCGCACCCTCCCGAAGCTCTTCTTCTCAAACTCTCAGTAGGTAAAAGCCATGGACGCCGCAGAGCCGGCTGGTTTGAGCCGTCCGCCAAGGGCAGTCTCCCAAGGTGCGACCATGACGTGCTTTCTTTCACATATAATATGTACTCATGTCATCCTTTATGCGTGCAGATCCTCTGGTTCGGATGCTCCGACTCCCGCGTGCCTGAGAGCGTCATCACCGCCTCCCGACTAGGCGACATCTTTGTTCATCGCAACATTGCCAAGTACGCACGCACGGCACGCCTTTTTGTGGAAGTATTAGTATTGACGCACATATATATACGTTTTGTCTAGCCAGGTCCATCCGGACGATGATAAAGTGGTCTCGGTGGTAGCATATGCCGTCGCAGTAGTCGGCGTCGAACACAGTGCGGCTTTCTCTTGTCTTGTTTGTACCCATCTCGTCCCCCTCCCCTCCCCTTCCTTCGCGCGATACCGTCACCATCGGATCGAGCAGAGAGGCTGAGTGTTTTGACGCGCGTAACAGCTCTCGTCGTCGGCCACACAAACTGCGGCGGTGCCGCCGCTTGCTACAAAGGGGTCACCTTGGGCGCGCCTCCGCCGGAACCGACGATCGCTTTCGCGCGCTGGCTCGCGCCTCTCATCGCCCTCGCCGGCACGCTCAACCTTCAGGACGTCCCCGCGTTCGACGCGCTGACGAAGATCGTCGAGGCGAGCGTGCGTGCTCAAGTCGCGAAGGTCACCGATGCCGCGCCCGTGCAGGATGCGTGGAAGGAGGGCAGGAAGAACATCTGGGTGCACGGTCTCGTGTATGAGCTCGAGACGGGCACTTTGAAGGACTTGAACGTCACGAGAGGGCCGCCACCGGCCTGATGGGGCGGCGTCGTTGCTGTGGCGAGGGAAATTACTCCCCAGGTATAGATCTGAGAAGATTACTGTATCGTGTCATTGTGATTGAGCACCCCATTCTTCGAGCGTAGATACGTAAAACTGGAGCTTATTCCCAAGAAATTATAGACTATGATTAAAGTTGTCGTCTTCTGTTGGGCGGCCTTTGATTTCTTTTTACAAGCCCACTTCCATTGGCAGCGTCTGCTGGCGCAGAAGATCCCCAATCAAGCTGACTCGTTCATAAGTTTGTCTTATAACCTTTGGCAGAATTTCGCTATTACGAATCGATCGGAAGGTTATAGAGGGCATGGTTGTTGGTGGCAACTTGTAGTGACTGTCTTGCGCCAGGACTCTCAGCACGACCTATACTCGTAGTTTGACTCAGCACCCTGCAGAGTGCCGAGGCGAAGAGGGCGTGGCGGAATAATAGAGGTGGGACAGCTGCTAGCAAGATCATCACCACAACTCTACGAATTGCCAAGTGTAAGGAACAAATAGTGCATCGTATCGTCAAGGGTATACTGGGAAGTAATTGAAAACTACCTGGACGGGCTCGCATTCGTGGCAGACTCAAACATTGGCACTCGCCAGTGGAATTCGCCAGCACTTGGTACAACTTCTGAAGTGTAGACTATAATGAACCCAACCTCGGTTGCTATCACTCACCACCCACGATCCTCAATGTTCATGGCCCACGCTGAGCGTCTATCGTCCATATCCAGACAAACGCACAGACCACCTACACGTGTTCCATGTCCCTCTATCCAGTACAGCCATCCTCGTCTCATCACCACATCTTTCCAACAGAATATCCTGTAATCTGTCAACACCAAGTGCCATGTCACTGTCCCAGAACCCCACTGCAACTACCTCGAACTCAAACTACCAAGCCATTTTCGATAATGCTCTAGAAGCATACAAGGAGAGGACAAAGAAAGACCTCCGTTCCCATCCGCTATTTGCTAAACTTGAAGCCTGTGATTCCCCTGGTGCTGTCCTCGCCACACTTAGAGAACAGATTTCTGGGTTTGGTCAATCTGGCAATGATAAATGGACCAAATGGCTCAATCCGACAGTGAATGTCCTCTACAATTTCTCCGCAGCCATCGGTGGGGGTATCAGTCTGGTAAGTCGCATAGAGTTCAAGGTTTAATCGTTCAAGATGTGATGTTATGCAGGCATACCCACCAGCGGGGGTGATCTTCACTGGGATAGGCATTCTTCTCTCAGTAAGTGTCTGCTTCGATTCGTTGAACTATCGTGACGCGGATTTCTCTCAGGCGGTTACTGCTGTTTCTGGTGGCAAAGAGACACTGGCGGACGTCTTTGAGCGGATCGAATGCTTCTTCAGTCGACTGGAGACGTATACAGAAGTGCCAGCGACGGCGGGGATGACGGAGATGATTGTCAAGATCATGACTGAGGTGCTTTCGATCGTTGGGATCGCGACGAAGGAGATCAAGCAGAGTAGAGCAAGTGAGTTGGTTCGTAATGATATCGATCCTCTCTTTCGACTGACGGTTACCTAGAAAGATATGTAAAGAGACTGATGGGGAGGACTGATATTGAAGATGGGCTTCGTCGGTTGGATCGACTGACACAAGAGGAAGTTCGAATGGCGGCTGCACAAGGTCTAAAGGCCACTCATGAGGTCGATAGCAAAGTACAAGGAGTCGACAGCAAGGTACAAGATGTGGACAACAGGGTACAAGATGTGGACAACAGGGTACAAGATGTGGACAACAAGGTGCAGGGAGTCGACGACAAAATAGACATTGTCATAGATGGTGCGCAGTTCGTTTTCCGAAAATCACCTTCACCGTCCTAACATACTTTATCTGTTTAGGCGGTGAGAAAATCCTAACTTCCATCGGCAGTCAGAACCGTTCGTAATTTGCTATCTAAACTCCGTTGACGGGTGAGACTCAATCACTCCCACAGGGAACCAGATACGACGGGACCTCAAAGCTTGGCTCTCCCCCCCAGACTCATCCGTAAATTTCAACACTGCAAGTGATTCTCACCACCAAGGCACCGCCATGTGGTTCACCGACAGTATTACCTTCACTGACTGGAAAGCATCGGGCTCATTGCTATGGATTCACGGAAAACGCACGTTAGCCTTCCCTTTGAGCCTTTCTCTTACTAACTGACGTTTGTTTCCATAGCGGGATCCGGCAAGAGTGTCCTAAGGCTTGTTACTTTTCAAAATCATCGTGAACTGTAATACTGACTGCCTACCAGTTCATCGATCATCCGGGATATCAAGGGCATCTCCGATGCAGGATCAGCTCATATTGCCTATTTCTTTTTCGACTTCAAGGACACGGGAAAGCAGGATGTTCGAGCGTTACTTTCTTCTCTCGTCATCCAGCTCAGTCATCAATCCGATTATTTCTGCGACATTCTCTTTGGCTATTACTCGACTCACCAATCTGGTTCGCAACAACCCAGTGATGCCACGCTTACCCAATGTCTCGAGGACATGCTCAGGGTTCCAGGACAAGTACCAATCTATATCATCATTGATGCACTGGATGAATGTCCGAATACGAGTGGGATATCGACTCCACGGGACAAGGTGCTGATGCTTGTCGAGAAACTGGTCAAGTTGAAGCTTCCAACTCTACGGTTATGTGTTACAAGTCGTCCAGAAGTCGATATTCGGATGTCCATGGAGCCTTTGACATCTAAGCGGATATCTCTTCATGACGAAGGTGGACAAAAGAAGGACATCGATGACTTCGTTTGCTCTATTGTTTACTCTGACCGGAACATGCGAAGATGGCGGGATGAGGACAAGAAGATGGTGATTGAGACGCTCTCTGAGAGAGCCGATGGCATGTGAGCATGCAGTCGTATGTTAAGAAATGGCTGCTCATTGTTCGGTCAGGTTTCGTTGGGTGTTCTGTCAACTGGAGACATTGCGACAATGTCTCCCTGCGAGTGTCCGGCGTATTCTCGCAGAACTGCCTGAAACACTGGACGAGACATATGAGAGGATACTCTCCGAAATCCCCAAGTCGAACCGAGTGCACACTCATCGGCTGTTGCAGTGTCTCACTGTGGCCGCTCGCCCACTTCGCGTCGACGAACTAGCGGAAATACTCGCAGTCGATTTTACACCGATCGAAGGGATTCCTCAGCTGAAGGAAGATTTGCGGTGGGAAGATCAAGAGGAAGCAGTGTTGACGGCATGTTCCAGTTTGATCGCTGTTATCACGGACAACGAGGACCGTGTAGTTCAGTTCCCGCATTTCTCGGTCAAAGAATTTCTGACTTCGGATCGGCTCGCCACCTCTACAATGGAGGCTTCCCGTTATCACTATTTTCGGCTCGAGGAAGCACATACGATTATGGCGCAAGCTTGTCTCAGTGTTCTTCTCCGTTTGGACTACGACATCACGGGTTTTCCTCTAGCTCAATATGCTGCGGACCGTTTCGGCGACCATGTGGAGTTCGGGGACGTGCTGTCACATGTTAGTAATGGGGTTGACGATCTCCTCGATTCAGGAAAACCTCATTTTGCTGTATGGTTTTCGATGCACCCTTCCTCCTATGATTCTTATCCGGATCAGCGCCCAGAACAACCAGACGCCGTTCCCTTGTACCACCTTGTGGAATTTGGACATCTCCGTCTGGTGCATTACCTCATTTCCAAGCGTCCCTCGGATTTAAGCGCCATGGGTGAATACGGGACCCTACTCCACGCTGCGTCATACTGGGGACACTGCAAAATAGTAGACTCATTACTTGATCACCACTTCTTTGATATTGATGTTCGGAACGGTAACGACCAGACTCCGCTGCACCTGGCGGTATACGCAACTAGGATGTGGTTGGGGGGGAGTCCAAGAGACCACTCAAAAATCTGGGAGGTTATTCAATTACTCATCGAGCGCAATGCAGACGTAAACGCCCGGGACAATGACAACAAGACACCGCTAAACAAACTCCTAGACCACAGTAATGGAAACTCGGGTTTTGAACTTGCAAAGTATTTACTGGACCACGGGGCGGACGCAGATACAGTGGATAACGAGGGCTCGACTCTACTACATGCGGCATCAGCCCGTGGATGCCTCGAGGTTGTACGACTGTTGCTCGGGCGTGGTGCGAATATTCATGTGCAAAACAAGATGGGTCGGACTCCATTACACCAAGGAGCAGCCACCTCCTCGGGATTTATGGCAGAATTTTATTTTGATGCTATGCCGTTCTTACTGGAGCGTGGTGCGGACGTTGACGCACTGGATGAGGACCACTCGACTCCGCTGCATCTGGCAGCACAATGGGGCGTTGTCGGAGCTGCGCGGCCACTCCTCGAGCATGGTGCAAATATCCATGCGCAAAACAAGGACGGTCGAACACCCCTACACGAAGCATTGGTCAATGTCGGGAGTCATGATTTTAATTTCGATATCATACCGCTCTTCTTGGAGTACGGTGCGGACGTTAATGCACAAGACAACGACGACTCGACTCCGCTGCATCTGGCAGCACGATGTGGCAGTGTCAAAGCTGTGCGAGTACTACTCGAGCATGGCGCAAGCGTCCATATCCAGAATAACGAGGGAAAGCCCGCTCTGCAGGTTGGATTGGCGAATGGTCACGAGAAGTTTGCATGGTTGTATCCGGAACATTTGGAGAGCGATATAATTTATACAGGTCTGGATTTCCTCTTCGGTACCTAACGAATTGCATTTTATGTACTTTTTGTAATCATTGAATAGCAGCTAGGTTGTAACGTCCACTGGTGTAGGTCATCGTAATTGGGGTTTATCTGTGTGGACTGGCCAAGACTTCTGGACGGTGTGAATAAGAGGGCGATAACCCACTGGCAGTTGACTCACAATGTTTTGTTGCTTTTTTGTAAGATATTCATAAAGGGAAAGAAAGGGTTGTTCTAGGCCCGGAAAGATGAGAAATTTCACAGTAAGTAGAGCAGCAGACAGAACGATGATTCCCATTGTTGGGGGGTAGGTGTATGACACTGCAAAAAAGGGCAATGGGACGCAGACAACTGAAAGCCACTCCTAATCTGTGGATCGCGCATTGCTCCCTCTCACAGAAGTCTAGCTGCCAGACGGAAGCCGCACTGGTCGCATAGGGTCGGCATTGAGTATGGGCATACAGTATGGGCAGAGGACGCGCATGAAGGGGGTGGAGGGGTGATAAGAGGAGTTCGAGCGTCATGAAAGAGATAGCCGTGTTTCTGGACAGAGGCGCCGTAGACCGCTCATCCAGTTACCGTATGCTTCATTCATAATTTGAGAAGTGGATTTTTTTTACGATGGAATGGAAGCGAAGAGAAGAGAGAAGAGAAGACGTCTCTCTGTTAGGGAGGCGCAAGATAACGATGGGAAGGGTGGATGGATGGATGAGGCGGACTGACAGGGTGTAAACACTTTAGGGCCCGTTTGGCAGCCACGAGATGTGTCACTGCCAAGGGTTTGGCCACAACAATAGACCAAGTCGATAATTGCCTAGTAGTTCTTCAAGATGGTTGAGCTAAGTCTCACAGTGACTTAGAAGTCTGATAGAGTAGGAGTTACCGCTTGCTGCACTTCGATGCAGTAGCCACTCCTTTGAAGCAGGGGAAGGGGAATGGTATGAATTGAGACAGGAGACTCAACTTGCCATCTCAGGGACGCCAAGGAGCCTTACTTATACTACAAGACAAGTACTAAGAATAACTGTAACCGGCCTGGAGTGGTGCTGTGCACCGCGCTCCTGTAAGTTCTGGAACTGGCCATATGAGGAAGCCAACGAGTCATTGTGGAGTGGTGAGTCACTGTGGAGCTGTGCTATTATTGTACGATATAAGAGTCATTGTGGAGTGTTCTATTACTGTACCGGATCATGACTCACTGTGGAGTAGTTATTCTTAGGATACCTAGTCATAGTGGAGTAGTGCGCTGGCATAGTTATTCTTAGTACTTGTCTTGTAGTATAAGTAGGACTCCTTGATGTCCCTAAGACGGCAAGTTGAGTCTCCTGTCTCAATTCATATCGTTCCCCTTTCCCCTTCCCCTTCCCTTCAGAGGAGTGGCTACTGCATTTGTCACCGCCAAGGGTTTGACAGCAACAAAAGACTATAGCTAAGTCTCTGCTGTGACTTAGAAGACAGATAGAGCAGTATGGGTTCCCGCTTGCAGTGCTGCAACACTGTAGCCACCCCTTAGTGTAGAGAGAAGATGGGGAGTAAAGTCACTGTGATTGACAGGAGACTCAACTTGCCGGTACAAGGTAGCTACGAGTCTCTATTTATGGGAGAGGGGGATCCTAGGATCCAAAAAGGGTAACAGTGCTCGATATAGTAGGCTGAAACGAAGGCACAAACTGGGAACAAGGAAACGTATCAGAAAGGGAACAAAGGCTGCATCAAAAGGGGTTAACAAGGGGTCACAAGGACCCGAGAGAGCATATGATCCTCGGAGAACAATGAGGATCGCTTAGGAGTGGGGTGCAGTCCAAAAATATAGTACAGTGCCTCAGGCGCACACACAAGCAAACAGTCCAATCAGACTCCTGGCCGGTTCCACAACTTACAGGAGCGCAAGCAGTTGAATGCTTACCCCAGGCCGGTTACAGCATTGTAGTGCAGCAAGCATTAACTCCTACCCTATCAGTTGTCTAAGTCGCTGTGAGACTTAGCTCAACCACTTGAAGAACTATTAGGCAACTGTCGACTTGGTCTATTGTTGCGGCCAACCCCTTGGCGGTGACATTAGACTCAACTTTGTTCAAAATGGCTAGCAGCAGCCAGAAGAAAGCCTACAGAGCAATTATCCTTGCACCAGAAGAAGTGGGTATAACAAGACCCAATACCCTCGTGGCAGTCCTAGGCACCACACATCTGAAGAATAGAAGAGGACACACCATCGCACTAGTGTGCAAAGACAGTAACAAGAAGATCAAACCAAACCTCAAACAAGTGTGCCTATATCAAAGACGGTGGACAGCAATCCAGTGGAATTCGCTAAACCAGTGGAACGAGACCACAGAACAACTTAACGTGCTACACAAGTACGACTCCACCAGCCAAGAAGGCGACAGTGATATTTCCAACCAAGGCTCTGAAGATGAAGAAGAACCAGAAGAACCAGAGCAAGAAATCGACACTCAGATCAGACAAGCACCCGTTGACCCAGAAATCAGGAATAGTCCCCTAACACCAGTGTTCCACATGCTATCCCCAATAACTGAAGAACCAACCATGACGACCCAAACCCAGACAACCGCAGCATTCACATCCTCGACCCCAACCTCGGTCCACATTCCATCCTCATCCGAAGGATCAGGAGGACAAGACACAGATAGAATGCGACGCATCACAGAAGGACTTCGACAGGCCCTTAGACGTACGGGACCCCCTGGAGGAGGTGGTTCGGGCCCAGGAGGCCCTGATGGACCACCAGGAGGAGGACAGCCAGCTGGCGGTCCTCCACCAGCCGGACAACAACCAGTACCGGTCGCAGCAGAGGTCAAAGCCATGGGAGGATTGCCCCAGATATTCTATGGCGACCGCTCCAAGGCAGACGACTTCATTGAAGAAGTCAAGGGATATCTACGCCTCAATTCTGACGTGGCCAGATACAACTCCCCTTACAAGAAAGTCGCATTCACCCTTACTCTCATCAAAGGTGAAGAACCGGCCCAATGGGTCAGAGACATGGGAGCTTGGCTCGATGCACTCGACCCAGTGGCAGATAATATCGGAGCGCTATGGGATCAATTCCTAGTGGAATTTAGAGAGCAGTTCCAGGATACCCAAGGCCCCGACTACGATGCCTATGTAGCCGAGTTTGAAGGACTGGCCCGAAAAGCCAACTACACCCAGGGCAACCAAGAAACATTCAATATGTTCCTCAAGGGACTGCCAGAGTCCATCCTGCGGGACACCCTCAAACCTCCCTTCCCTACAGACTACCAATCCCTCAAAGAACGAGTCAAGCACCTAGCGCAAGGGAAGTCCCTAATCGAGGGAATACTAAAGCATCAAGGATACCAAGGAGGAGGCAACACCTATCAGCGGCTTAACAACCCCATCAGACGACCCTTCTTCACCAGACC
>QLOT01002792.1:0-13108 GCA_003313875.1 Russula aff. compacta | reverse complement strand
TAGTTATATTGCAGTCGTGATACCCACGGCGCGGTATCGAGGGTCAGGAGCTCAGCCTGAGAAGGGTTAGCGTGTCGTGAGCCCGAACAGCGGGGGGAAGGGCACAGCATTGCCGTCTAAATATGAATCCAAAGTGGAAAAGGAAAAGGGTTGGGGTGTCAATCTGACGGGTCCTCATTGCAGATCCGAGTCCGTTTCAGGAGTAGTTGAGGGACCAGGTGCTGTTCACAAAGGGTTAGATGACCTCCCCTTGGTGCCACTGGCAGAACAGCAACACGCGGTGCTTTCGTTCTATGCGCCGACTCACCAAGGGAAGTAAAACTCCCAGACTGGAAAGAAATTATAATTCAGACACTAAAAGTACCTTGCTTGGACTGGGAAACACAAAGACAAATGTCCGCCCATCGGACAAGTGAAATGGGAGAAGAGCGTCCGAGGGCGCGCGCGCGAGGAATCACCGCCATAGTGAAGAGAAAAAAAATAAAAATAAAAAGCGTAACACGAAAGCATTGACAGATTGAGAACGTACTTGGTAATACTTGAGGGCGCCATCACCTCCAACGCTGAGCAGCCCCCGCGCGCGGGTGCCACTGCGTTCACCTGCGGTAGAAGAAAATCTGCCACCAGTGACGATAAAAGTTGGGCAGCTATAGCGCAGCGGTGGCGCGAGCGCGAGAGGGCCGAGTAAGGAGATGAGGCGAACCAGAAACGAAGGCAAAGCCGCTAGAGATGGCTCCCGAGCGTTCGAACAAAAAGTAAATGATATTCAACCGGCACTGTCGTACTTGATCTAATCTACGTGAAACGTTGAGGCGGCGCCGTAGGGTCGTACCGTCTTTTGTACGAGAATATATATGTATGAAAAAGAAAGTCATGGAAGATGGAAGTTACTATGTGAACTCAGTAGAGGTGAGACAGCTACACCGCGATTACGAAATCCTAAAACTATGGGTGAGACGGATGTAACTTTTATGCCAAATGGAGCTACAATACTTGAAGAGCTAGTCACGGCTGGCGCCGGCCCCCCCATTTGTGAGATCTCATCAAGCGGTCAATGAGGGTTCAAATACGTTCACAGTAGCCTAGCAAGCCATGACCCTCACCTGGAACCGGGGGCCTGGAATGGGCGCGCAAACGGCCATGATGTGCAGGTACCGATTTGGTCCTCTGCCCATCAACCTCAGGCCGGGATGACGATGCCTTGCTCCCTTCCTCGTCTTGCGGGGTTTGTGGCGCTGGCCGTCGTATAGATACCACTCTCTTCCGGGCATCCATTTCTCTGCGCGGCGTCCGCCGGGAAATGGGCAAGGACGTCGTTCGTCGCCGGCGTGGCGGGGTCGATTCCTCCTTCACGCAGGTACATGAGGTTGGTGGCTGCTGTGGTATAATCCCCCCATTTGCCACTGGCGGAGTCGGGATAGGGTCGAGCTCTATAGCAGGACGACTTGGGAAACACCCCATGGGACGGTACAAAGGTTCAGGGAATGAAGCTTGATAGGTGGCTCGTGAAGCACAGACGAATATTTAAGGAGAACACGTAGCGCTTACTAGTAGTAAAACAAATATCAGAATACTTCACACCCACAGTATAGTTCGTTCAGTCAGCGCTACGTGGCGTCCTGTACCCCGAGGTGCACGTTAATATATAGTATGTGAAAAAAAGGAGAACACGTAAAAGAGAACACGACGCTATTGCCTTGCAAGTTGAATGCCGACATTCTTGAACGCGGTGCTTTGCCACCAGATCCACATCATCGATGTAGCAGTGGAGCGTGAATTTATTGGCAGCTGCCCACGGACAACTGGCTGCATTCAAACATCTGGGCCTTTAAGTAACGTGATTCATCCGACGTCGCCCATTCGAATGGCTTCGTCCTGGTTAACGAACTGCAGGGATGTTGGATAGAGTTGTTGTATGCAATCTTGGTTAACGAAAAAAAGGGAAGCAGTGGTCGCGGATGTTCGCTGGCGGCGATCAGAGAATCAGCACATGTTGTGCGTCCAGGAAATGGTTCTGTCGTGC
Source organism: Russula aff. compacta (assembly GCA_003313875.1). Classification (NCBI taxonomy): domain Eukaryota; kingdom Fungi; phylum Basidiomycota; class Agaricomycetes; order Russulales; family Russulaceae; genus Russula; species Russula aff. compacta. Next base: position 11,085 of record QLOT01002792.1, on the reverse strand, counting down.
GCGACATCCGCTGAAAAAAAAAACTGTTCCCTGTACCTTCTCGGAGAATGGAATTCGGATCTTGAATTCAGTGGTTATGCTTCTCGTGCTCCGGACAATGCACGGCATTGTGTGAGCGCGCGGTAATGCATGAATGATGTCCGGTGACCTGATTTATTGATGTGAATGTCGATGAAATCGCCAAGCTTCGGCTCTGCCAAAAACAAACCAAGGCGCCAGAGCGGCCAGACAGCCTCGGACCTTCCGCGTGTTACATATGCAACGAATAAATTCTAGAGAAAATCTCAGCTAGCACATCCCGGATATTCCTAGGAAATGGGTGACAGGACCGTGACCCCTCGAACATCTTATGTGTGGTAGTGGCCCTCGGTTTCTCGTGGTGGAATCGAGAATCGCCATCTCCGATATCGGATATTGTAAACTTTGGCCCTGGAGACGCTCAGGTCGAACTGAGTACAACAGCTACAAACCGACATTTGACAATTCAATAGAAGGGGTCTTTGGATGGGCGCCTCTACTCACCTCCAAAAAGTTCCCTCACCGCCCATCGAGCTTTTCCTTCATAGCGTCTGACGTCGATACAAATCCCAAGTTCGCCCCCATCAGCCGCACAGTTTTGCACCCACCGACGACATTACTTCTGCCCAAATCGCGTGGAGTCTTCCCATCACTAAGCGGTTCCCATTGCCTGGGAGTCATGTGGTTTGAAAGTCTCCGTATTCGAACTTGGAACGGCGACAAATGACAAGGTGACGCCCGGCTGTCGCGTGGACGAAACTCCGAGTTGATGGCAATCCCCTGGATACGCTCTGTGGCGCCGCCTTTAAATTTTGACAAAGGCCCTAGGCCTGAAAAAGACGAGTGTAAGTCCAGACGGAGATCAAGAAGGCGAAATGGGAACGAAAGAAGCGGGAGCAAGATTGAGAGGTGTGAAGCGAGACAGCGCAGACTGCAGGACCGAGGGCTAATGTAAATTAGAGTAGACAGGGTTTCCGAAATTAGAGCGCGGGGCTCAGAGGCCTTACATGGCAATAGAGACAAGAACCCAACCTATATTTTGAGGCGCAGTACCTACGACAGGACCTCCGAGTCATACGAGTCAGTGCGCGGTGAACAAAGGTAAGAAAAGACGAATGAAAGGTAAGTAGACGCGATACGATGGGGGGGGAGTGAAAGGAATGGGACAACGAAGCGCACGAAGAGTGCGGGGGCAGACTCGAGTCTGGTGGACAGCAAATCATGTCGCGCAGGGGAAGGCACAAGTCCTGAGAGGTCTGGTACAGTTGACGCGAGAGTGACTGATCCTCTTTGTTACAACCCACTCTGCCTCCGTCTCACCGATTGTTCCCTTCCTCGTTGATAGCCGAACGGAACAAAGACGAAGGGGTGAGAGATAACACGATAGAAGAGACTGAGGTAAACAGACAGCAGACAGAAAGTGACAAAGAGACGACAAGGGGAAAGCAGCGATGAACCGTGCGCAAGGAGAGAAGTAGTGTTGCCGCAAGTTCAAGTTGACACCGGTTGTGACTTGAACTTGACTTGGAAATAATGTGACTTGGAGCAACTTGCACCGCCAAGTTCACACCGGTGCTAGGGATGCCGCAGTCCGGTTCTGAACCTTTTTTTATACATGAACTCTGAAGACGAAGGCAACATGTTTGAGGTGATCAATGCTTGGTAACCCTCGTGCTCGTTGGTATTTTTGACCCTAACCCTACATGTACCCGTACCCGCGCCTACTACCCATACCCGGCAACCCAAGATCACAGGCCACGAGTTTCTCATGGATCTGCCAGCCAACCTTTGTACGTCTCAAATTTTGCAAACTGGATTGCCATCTTCGGTACGATGCTGGAGAGTACAGCTCCAAGACCCTTGTAAAGCGCGAGTGGTGTCGAGCGCCGCACAATCATGGCACCAGTAGCAATGAAGCCACGGGTTTTGTCACTGGCATACGCGAGGGCAGATCACGTCCGAGCATCATCTAGCAAATCTATTGATTAAGTGAGGGATCGCGGACGCGCGCGTGAGTTGTCTGTAGGACAACAATTGTACTCAGTGTCGCGCGTACGGCACGATAACTATATTGTATTTACCTGTAGGACAACAATTGTACTACAGGACGTAAGCATATGGAATGAATACGGAACTAAGTAAAAGGGTGCTCACCTCAGTGTCGCGCGTACGGCACGATAACTGAGGTGGCCAGAACACTACTCGACTGGTATTTATCTGTAACTTGGGCCCTTGGCCCCGAGGCTTTTAGATATCGTAACTAAGTAACTAATTGTCCAATATGAAGTCAAATTTTATGTGCATATCACAGTCCGTACAGTAATACTGTGTATACAGTATTGTCCGTGGGTTGTTATCTGCTCCGACAATGCTCCGGCCCGGGGGCATTCCGGTCCAGGGCCCTCGACACATCATAGTGCAGACATGTACCCCTGGTGTGCGTCCGGATCTGAAAAGCTGCATACGCACCTTGGTGGTGTCCAGCGGTTGACAACATAGCTGCGGTTTGGTGATGATCGGAAAGAACGAACTCGAGTATGGGGATATGTGCAGACGACGTGCTGCATCCATTGCTCCTGCTATGCCCCCCAGCCGTGATGTGGGTGCCGAAAACAAGAGGCTTCTTGTCTCCAGAATGCCCTTGACATATTCGAGAAGAAGGTAAAAAGAACTACAGTGAAATCTGGGTCATCAAGCTCAAGTGTGGCTCATCTTAACGTCATCAAGAACTGTTACATCACGCATAGTAAAACCGCCCGTGCCCTGCCTGCGCCTGGCCACACGTGCCTGCCCCCGCCCACTTGCTTGCACTTGGCCGCGCACACCCTCTTGCGCCTGGACACATCTCTATGACCCACAACACTCACTGGCACACCATGAATTCATACTATGCAGTTATAATGACAAAGCATAACTTCTGTTCATCAGGCATCTACGTCCATTGAGTCCCCTACAACATACTCGGACATCCAGGCAGTATGACTACCACCTAACCGCTCAAGGGGCCGCATGCACTTACTCATTTCATCTTGAACGGTGGGTGATGATGGCATCGTGGTACTGAGCAATCTCGCAAATTCTGTCTCAACTCGTGCTTTGACCAGTATATCGAAGACTTCAGATGAGGCGCCACAGACGGCGATGGTGTATCGGTTGTAGGCATCCATTGCCAACTTCGTATTTTTCACATTTTGCTGCTTCTCGGCCAACTCCAGATCTCTGAGCTCTTTCCCACGGACAAGGTCTCGTTCGGCGGCCAACCAATTATCGGTGAGTTCCTGAAAATTCCTAGTGGATGTTGGTGTGGTGACTGTTATTTTCGAATTTGCTGCTCCGTGATCAGAGTCGTTGCCGAGTTCGAAAAGGAGTGCAAGATAGGGAAGGGGTTCCAAACCGTCACGGGGTGGCCCAATCGGCCGTATCGCCTGTTCTGCGGCCGTATCACCCTTACTTTTATTCTTGACTTGACCGAAAACTGCGGAGAGCATCGCGGGATCGAAAAATGCCCCTGCGTCAATATTACCGTGATACACGACCATCAAAAAGTCAATTGACTGTTGGTTGAAGCAGCACTGGAGTATTGCCCCACGGGCCCATAGGTTTGCAAGTAAATACCTAAGTGGAAAGGAATCAGCAGAAGGATATAAAATTTCACGAAAAATTGTGTTTACCGATCTGGCGTTTCAGGTAGGGGGTCCTTTGTCACAACCCAATGTGTAAAGTTCACGTGCGCAGCCCCGAAGGCACAGTCGTACTTCTGTCGATCCTCAGCTGTCCCCCACGATGTGCTGCCAAAGAGGTCGTTGATGACTGTCAAAAGAGGAACAGGCTTGAGGAGGTTTGGGACGCCGCGGAGATCAATCGGAGCCGCAAAGTCGCGAGCCAATATGAGGAGTATCCGTGCAGCAAGTTCACCGGTGAGACCTTTTTCGACCAATCTAGTGTTACATAGATCGTTGCTAAGGGTGTCCAGAACCTGCCCAAGGCGCTTAGCATCCCTCGTGTTATACAAGTTGTCAACGGCGCCCAGAACAAGGATCGGTTCTGACGGCGAGTATGTGTAGAATATTCGACGATCGTCTGATATGCCAGTGATAAGCCTCATGTGGTGAGCAACACTGCGATCTGCAAGTCCAAAGACCTCTGAACCAACCAGGACGGGTTCAATGCACACCCGTTGCGAGAGCACAGCAAACACGTGGTCTTTGTCCTTCGGGGCGAATCCTACCCCATTTGTAAGCTTCAAGGAGGCTGTCCTGACCAAGTCACCAGTTCTCTCGTCAGGTAACAGTGCCTTCCACCTGATGTGTAATAAGCGACACCCTCCACAGAGAATGAAAACTGCATACATGGGGCGTCCGTAACTGGCAAGATGCTCAAGTGACTGAAATTCACCGATCGTGGCAGTGACTCTTGGTTGAACTTTAGAAGCATTCTGGTCCAAGTCCAATGCGATATATGGTGCCAGCAATTTTTGTATTTCATCGCGAAACCGCAGAGAACGCACTATTATTCGGCAATGAGAGATGAGCACATGGACAAAAATTGAAGACACACAATCTGCCGCGGCCGGAGTGAAATAAGTTGTAACGTTTGATTTAGTCCCCAAGAATACATACCACATCGTCACCATTTCAGGTTGACGACTCAATAGATGCAGCAGGATCCAGAACCGGCTTTGCAGTTCATTAGCTTCATCAAAGTAAGTCACGCATAGTGAGTGCTCCTGGTTATCAAGACTGGAAAGAAACTTCTGTAGGTCTTCGACAGCCCGTGCGGCACATTGGTAATATCCATTGCTTATTTCCAAGAGGTCACGGGGGACCGGGTCGCTCTTATTACTGGGCCTTTGTGGGCTCTTGCCAAGTTGCTGTGACGTAATCTGCTAACAATGATTTGAGCTCTGAAACATGAGGGATCAGTCACTTACAGTTGCCGCTTCAGCCAACACTTCAGTAAAAAACTTTTGACGCATTTCTTGTCCACCTCTCATTTCCATAATATCATACCACCAATCATGCAGTTTCTTCCAATCGAGGTTATTCCGTTGTTGCTCCCCCTTGAGCCACGATAACATGGTCTTGTGCGCAGCAGCAAGGAAATGTGCAAGAGCGGAATGTGCGGTATAACTCGAATAATCGTCGGTTATCTTTGCGAAGTAGTCATGTACTTCTTTATCAGATGGTGGGTAGCCTGGAGAATGTGGATCGCGAAGACAGATGGGAAGCGTGAAGATGTGTCTGCCAGCCTAAAAAGAACTCCGTCAAATGATGCCTACGAACAGAATATGAGCGTACCTCTGTGAGCATGCGCGATTTGCCCGCGCCAGAACTTTGAAGCACAGAAATTGCTTTGGCGTAGGCCGGAAACGTGTCATGGAGGAAATCATAGTTACTGCGGTAGAGGAAGGAGATAAAATTGACGGCAGCATCCCCAACAAATGGTGTAGTGTAGGCCGCATCAAGCTCTGTCGGCGATGATGAGTAAACTTACAGAAGGTTAGCTAAGAAATCCTACTTCGAGTTATATGAAAACTAGACGAGCGAAACATATAAGCCTTGAGACAGAAAAGAAAGATTATGTATACCGTTCACTGTCCTCCGACTCGGAGCTGGTTTGTGCAGGTGTTGACCGCAAAATTTCTGCGGTGCTGTAAGTCATAGCTAAAATGAGCAAGTTTGTGAAACTGTGCTCACTCAGACATCGTATTTTCCTGAATTCGCCACCCCGCCAACACGAAAAGAGAAGTTTCTCCAAATTCGAATTCTCGTCCCCATCAGGATCCCACGAGTGATCCGCTACAATCGATACACTCGAAACAAAATCCATAGAGATGAACATGCCTTTGGGAGAAACGGTGTCGAGTACAGCGAGGAGCATTATTGGAGGGTGAGGCTGTTCAGGCGGGGCAAACAATTTGTTCAGCAGAGCATACGCTTTATCATCTAATGAAGCGTGATCAAGGGTGTCGTCGTCAATGAAGTCAAACGGCATGTTGTCGTTCAGTTAGAAAGGAAAGGGGCTTCGGGCACTGGTGCCAAAGACTGAGTTTGAAAAACAAAAACACGAACAAACACTCTGGAGACGATGAAGAGAGTGTAAGGATGTTGTTGTCGACACAAGCGAGCACTGAGAGGACGCAGAGTCGAACGCACAATGAGTAGTTCTTTTGGATGAGTTGTAAACGCGAGCGTAAGTTAGATTAGATGAAAGCAGACAATTTATTTAAACACAAAGTGTACAACGTACTATAGGGGCTTTGTGTAATCATAGGGGAGCTATGGAGTCGTAAATATGTCTTTTTGTGTTGTAAGTAGTAGCGATTAAGCGTAAGTACTCGTAAGTAATGGAGCGGAGCGGAACAGGATACTGGAAGTCTGAGCGGAAGTCCGAAATGCATAGATAAGATAAGAACGTACGCACATGTTTAGCACCTGATAATATCGTAGAATGTCTGTGAGCAATCAAATGTCAGTGTTGTACCATATGATCCTACTACCCCTGAGGGGTATGTCCAAAACATTACGGAGCCGCCTGGGTCAGGGGGCGGGGTGGCGCGCCCGAAGGCATCGCTTCGGATGAGCGCGTAAAAATGCGTCACCGATCCCATCACCATCCTGATACCCAACAGGCTCTCCACACCACGTTGTTCCCATCATGACCACACCAGATTCCGAATGGTCGCGATTTTTTGCCGAAGCCGAACTGTACTTTGGGACACAACCAACACTTGACCAGGACTAGTAGTCCTTTCAATTTTCTCAACCTACCATGTGAGGATGAGTAAGTGGGTTTGATTTGCAATCATTCACTGTTGAAATCGAGCTCGCACGCACAGCTCATCCTTCCCTAGCTTGGCACCATTCTTACTGTCCCGCTAATTTGTCCCGCATTCCCCTTAAGGGGACATACAGTGCAGACGGTCAACGGAGACCGGAGACGATTCCTTGTGATGACGCGAGCGTCTTTTGTCTTTCAATCGGTGCCCCATCCCATGACCCACCATTTCCCATGTAGAGACCGTATCAACCCCATCACATACCACGTCTAGCTCGAGCTCGTGCCCTTTGCGGGAAAATGCTAGTGGCATAGTAAACCAGCCATGCTTAGGACACCGACGACAATTAGCCACGACGTAGAGATGGAGGCTTGGAAAACACCGGGCTTGTTGCTACAGAGTTCTGATGAAGGTGCCCAATTTTTGTTCAAGTTGTACCCGATTATAGGTCTTGGCGCGCCAGAAAAAGGAATTCACACACTCTGGGTGCCACATAACGTCAAAAAAAATATGAGTCTTGGTAACTACAACGTGGATATGAGTGCTACCGATAGCAGTGCACTCGTCGGTAGCGTAGAGGAATCATCCAAGGTCAGGGTATTTGTGTAAAAGAAAACGAAAAAAGGAAGAGAGGCATTATCTGGGACAACCACAAGGGTTCGGGGGTATTCAAAAAGACATAAATGGAAATGACTGGGGGAGAAGACTACAGTAAACAATAAAAGTTTGAAAGAAGAGTTCCATCGAATACCACGAGACTATCATCAGGCAAAACGTAACCCTGACGACAGCCAGCGGCCGATCATGATGAAACCGCAGAATCGCAAGAACGAGGACGGGGATCGATGCTTGTACGGAGCTAAACCTGGCGGACGTCTTGCGCAATGTCTTTGCTGTTGTTGACAGGATTAAAAAGGCCAAGCAGCTCAAAAAAAAGAAGAAAGGCGTACCATGACCACAATGTTGGCCGAGAAAAAGAAGGAAAACGGGGAAAGAAGAAAGAAGAGAGAAATGAGATCGAATCATTGGCAGGTGGCGGAAAACCCGGAGAAGTACAGTAGTGAGGCGTTAAAGCGGGGGAGCACCGGGAGGAACAGCCCCGGGGTTTACTTACTCAGCAAGCGCCGAGAACCAAAAGTTGGCGTATGCCTTCCCAAAACGCGTTTGTCGATCGATGGATAGAGGTGGTCATATGGCGGCTTCCCGTGATATATTTATAGCGTGTGATACCGGGTATATCAAAATCCGGAGGTTCAGAAGCTTCGGCCTGATGAGGAAGTAAACAGCGCCCCAAACACACACCGCCGGGGTGTGGGTGGGGGAGGGAGTCTACAACAACCTTGACGCGAATCTGGACTCAAGAGGGGAGATAAGGAAAAGGATTGACAGATGGATGTGTCAGTCTGGCTGATCCGCTTTGCGAATCCGCTTGAAGAGCAGTTGATCGTCTCGGTGCTATCAACAAAAAAAAAGTTCATTTAGAAACACAGCCTCCGTAGCCGTAGAGGAGAGGAGCACGACGTGCGCCGCTTCCGCCGCTATAAACGCCAACTCACCAGGGGAAGTAAACCTTCAATCTAGAACAAAAGATCATAAAAATATAAACCACGCGGTCCATCACGAATGCACGGAAAGAGAGCGCACCTGTGGATTCTGGTCATTGTAGTCAAAGTAGCCCCCCTCCCTATATTTGCTCTCCAGCTTCTGCTTTCGGTTGGGTGTGACCTTCTCACCGAGAGTGCGGAAGGCTACGAGCGCCTTCCGTACTCGCTTAAACGCCAGTTTTGACAGGCACTTCCTGCAAAAGACAAACTCGGCTATTGCGATCCGATAGAGTCCATGGTCACTTACTGCAACTGCTTGTCCAGATCACCCAGTTTGACAGCAGGATCCTTCCCTGTGCTGTGTGAGCAAGTCGTCACGCGGGTCACTAATGAACGATCATACTCAAGATCTTAATCAATTTCTTTAAAAAACCCACGAATTAACCACATGAACGGTTTGTTTGAAGACGCAGGAAAAGTACGCACAACGGTCATCCCTTTGCCCTTCCTCTTGGTGTCTTCCCACGTCCGTTGGTTTCTTGCGCACGCTGCCAAGCATATCTTTACCAGTATGTCATAAGTGAATAGGAAACTTGGAAAAAAGGGAAATAACCCCATACCACCTCAGGGGCCGTCAATAAGTCATCAGCGTGATAATGAAGGTCACACGGGGACGGGGGGTGGGCAGTAGGGGTGGGTGGTGTTGCTTCGGTTTTGGCTTCCCTGTGCCTCTTCGCCAGGCGGCTCTTGAGGCGGATGATCGCAAGCGTGGTCGTAACGACCGTCGAGAGGCTCCTGCGAAGGAGAAAGACGGTGTTGTGCACGACCCAGAGCTGCCCAGCGGGTTCGGTTTGACGGCGCAGCGGTTCCTTGGGCATCTTCCTAATCACCGAGACAGCTTGATGGATGAGAAGGTGAGACGCGAACAGATGCAAAACGATAAGTTGGTACAAAGCATACATACTTTGACTACGAGCGCGGGGGAAGCAGTGGCTCTGGTAGTGGTCCAAGGCTAGGAGGGCGCCAGAATGGCACGCATCCAGGATAATCTATAGCAATGTGATATCAATAGCTTTCAATACCCAGTGCCAAAAGGATCATACCGTCATGCGGGAGCCTATGGGAAGTCGGCCGACAAGATGCTTGCGAAGGGTCTGCAAGAGCTCGATATCGAATGGCTGGTGAATGGGCTGGTGACACTCACGTCTCCAAAGATTTTTTCATCATCACGTGTGATGATGTCTAAATCAACAGGACCTGTCAGGAGACGAGAAGGATAAAGATATCAACACCGTGACTCACATGGAGGCCCCTCCTCTTCGTCGCCCTCGTCGTTTTCGGACACGTCTAGACCACAATGGCCGGCATCTAGGAAAGATGGTAAACGAGGGGGAGAAAGGCAGCATAGAAGCATACAGAAAAAGACAAAGACATCCCCTGGAGAAGCACCCCGTACGAGACTGTCGATCTCCCGTAGCTGCGATTTGGAGTGATCAACGCGTGGGTATCCCTATGAAATGAAATGAAACTTGCGATATTTGCCCTGGAGGGCCACAAGTCCGTGTTCTTATTCACCTCCTCATCCGTCATGAGGCGAATGTCCTGCTCGCGATAGTGGTAGACATCTACGGCAGCGATCACAGTCTAAGAGAGTGAGAAAACAACACGAAGACCTCACCCATAAAAGTCTCCTTGATATCCTTTGCATCCCTAACAGGGCCTTTGAGTTGGAGACGAGGGTCACTCGACCCGGAGCCACCGGGGACGGTCTCATAGTTGATGCCGATTGCGAGCACCTTGAAGTTGGGAAGTCGCGCATTGGGATACCTGGAATAGCGGGGGATGCAGGAAGACTCAGAGAATGCAGCAACCATGATATGAGTGGGCGAGTGAATGAGGGTAAAAGAGGCTGGTCATTGGGCTATAAATACTCAGCCACACCATCGAGGGAAATGAATAGGAATACTGTGCAAGGGAGAGAAAAGGTGGGCGTAAAGAGACAAGGTTTGACGGCGTTGAAATTCAACAATCCCCGGGCGCCTGCCGCACGTCCGACGCGATCCCCAAACACCTTCGCGTCCAGATGGTGATTATCGGGACCCCAAGGTTTAGCATATCAATGGAGAGACCGCGTGGATTGGTGGGTGTTGTATGATGAATATAAGATCATGTCAACGGGCGGACGTGGATCAGTGGCAGATAGGCCAGGCAGTCATTGTTGACTAATCCGTAATCCGGAATAGATGCTGTGGTCAGATAGTCCGCTCGGCCCGTGTCAAACCTTGTACAAACAGAGGACACTGCTTCCTTTTTTGTATAAATTTTGACACCACCGAGGTCATGGGAGCCAGTCCGGAACTCGATTTTCCGAGGGAACTGGCATGACATGGAACCAAAGATGCGACGATTGCACTGTTGTTAGTGTCAATAAAACAAATATACTATGTCCCAAGGTGCGGTACTTGGAACGTTCGCATTGTCGCATATGTGCGATAAGCTGCCTCGAGGGTTCACTGCCACGGTGCCTCAGCTGCTGTCTAATCAAAGCTGTACAGCCAGAGCGTAACCCAGCAGGCGGCCGCAAGGAACATCTTTGACTTTTTTTTTTAAGCCCGCGGAAAAGTTGCCAGCCAAGGTCTAGAAGAGCCTGAGGTCGACTAGACAGGAATAATGGACGGGGGTCTTTAGTTGACCGGTGTGCATATGCGTTGTTGTGATCCCTCGTGGGTGACTTGGAGTTCTTCT
>QLOT01002785.1:0-14972 GCA_003313875.1 Russula aff. compacta | reverse complement strand
AAACCCGACTCGGAAGTGTCGCCACGGTTGTTCATAATCGACTTGGGCCTGGCCGAGTCTGTCGAAAGGAAGGGAACGATGACGGAAGGTTGGTGTGGGACGTCACCATGGGTCGCTCCCGAGCTAGAGGGTGATTCTAAATAGACGACCACACACCCTCTGTGTGCCAAGGATGAAACATCGATCGAGCGATAAAGAAAAAGTGCCCAACGGCCCTAATGACACGACCCACGCAGTCTACTTTGTATCACGCTCAGGTGGCAAGCACGTAAACTCAAGCTGTCCACCGACATTGTGCTGCATTCGGTAGTGTCTCGTGGTCGCTCGCCTAGAACATTCTTATCTGCACAAGAGCGTCAAAGTAGCACCCTCGAAACCCCAAGCTACCCCGCGGTCGCCGCTGGCTCGGGAGGATCCCCCCAAATCAAATTGGGGGTGCGGCAGCGGCACGAGGGGCTTTTGTCGAGGTTTCACGGTTCGTACTGAAAGCTCGGCACAGAGGCAAATGGCCAGGAACAACCGCTACTCCACCACAGGCAGCAAAGTGAGGACTCGTCATGAGGTTGTGTGGTTGCTACTCGAGCGCGGTACACGTGTAAATGCGTAGCCCAGGGATAAGCTCATCCCCATCAGAGTCGTGCGGACCGATGGATGGTCAGGACCCTCGAGATTGTGTGTAGCTGCTGCCATCCAAGTGTGGTTCTAACCGGCTAGTGCCAGTGAAGAACGGTAGCAGCAAGGCTAGCCCATGAGTGACGACCTGAGGGTCACTCGAGATACGCATAGACTTAGATACAGAGTGACATGAGAAAAAGTTGTCAGAGAGGTATGGGGATAGAGGAGAAAAGCCTGCGACTTGGACAGGTAGTTATATACTCGTACTTCCTATCATTACGTTATCCTTGAGCCCCAGGAGGACGGCGAGGACGGCGAGGTAGACGACGTGGCTGCATTTGGCTAATAGCTACTGGCATGCAGTGGTGCCCTCTGCATGATCCTACTTCGAAGCTAGGTACATCCTCCTGGGCTATACCTGTGTTGTGCTGTACAATATGTCCTAGTTTCCAGTGCTGAGGTACATTAGTTATTTCTGATCGTGCTGAAGCAAAAGCTAGGGACAAGGACAAGTTTAAGGTCCGCCGCGCTGCTTGATTATCCTGATAAAAAAAAGATTTTTTCAGCACTGATCGTACTCTGTGCCAGTGCTGAGCTGTGCCGTGCAACATAGCATCCAGCAAAGCAACTAGACTAAGCCCTTTCTGAGTCTATGTGGCTAAGCACAAACCAGTGTTCAAGATATCGATTATCGAACGACGGGGGAAGGGTGGGTGGGGGAAGAAGAACATGCACTGCTTCAAGTTCCACAGGGGAGCGGGGGTTGCTACTAGGTTCGATATCAGAAGTCCTTTTGCACAGGACATTTCCTGGAAAGATTGCTCCAACCATCGCACGTCGCCGTCGGTAATGATCATCCGATAAAACAATAAAGTACTTTCGATTGGGGGTTAGCTAGAACTGACTGAAAACAGCCAGAGATAAAATGATGTGTGAGCGTTGTGATCAACGTAACGTGGAACTGAAGTTAATAAAATGCCGCTATAAATGGTAAATGTCATAACATGGTGATCTAGAGTTATTCTAGACCTATTACTATATATTATTCCCATCCTGTGCTGAGAGTCGCATTTCCACTGGCGGCGGAAGACATGACACGACATGACACCGCCCGCACGCGACGGACGTACAGTAGCACACTGCCACTCAACAAATGAGCGGTCTTTACACTGCACGGGTATGTAAAGTGCAGTATGGCCATCCAATCCTGGTCCCATTTGCCTTGAATAGAAAGAGGCTTTCATCGATTAGAAAAAATCCATACAGGAACGTCTCCCCTTCGCTCCGACTCGGACCCCTATTTTCGTGAAGGAAACAGCCGTCACCCCCCCCATGAGCGTTACTTCCAGAGGGCGCCAACCACTTTCTCGAACTTTCAGATTGCACTCAACAAATATTTAGAGTATGAGGTGAAGAAGGGCGCAGCGTCGCGTCGTGAGTAAGCACATCTGATTAGGAAGACAACAATTAAAAAAAAAAGAAAGGTAGATACAGAAAAAAAATCGTTTGTGCTGGGTGAGTGTTATGTCTGGGTAGTGTTGTTGTAGTACAGATGAATTTTTGATAGAACGAACGGGGTATTGCGTGTAATCATGACGGAAAACTGAGAACGAGGAGAAACTAAGCCTCTTCCAGGGACATGGGATCGAACCGTTGTACGGTGTTGATCATGTCCGACCCTTTCCGAACAAAAACGAGCTAGAAGAGGAAGGAATGGACGGACGGACAATGGCCATCAGTATTTTCATCCCAAAATCGAGGTGAACAGGCGACGCACCATGTAAGGATTCGCCGTCGAGCCCGTGGTGTCCGCGAGCACCTCGTCCTTCGAGACCACGCTGACTTCCGAATCGTTATACCTGAACCACGAGTCGGGATACTCGGGCAGGTGCCGCGAGTAGAAAAAGTAATGTCCCCACTGCGGCGTCGACCCACGGTGGATGAACACGGACGTGAGTTCGTAGACGGCCTCGTGCTCGTCCTTCCAAATGTCCTCCAGCTCCTGCTTCATCCTGGCCGCGCCCACGCGCAGCGATTCGAGCTCGTCTTTGACATAGTCCTGCTCAGTGGTCAAATCGGACAGCAACTGTTCGTCGATCTCCGGTAGATGGATTATATCATGTAAGCTCTTCAGAATATCATGGGTGTTGCCAAGAGCCGAGGTGAATGGCGCGTGCTGGAGTCTTAAACGTTAGTCACAGCGTTCTCATATCAAATACCAACGCTACGCGCGCACCTGTCCCGTTGTCAAAAGGTGAATCCGATCGCGACACCTAGTCAGGTCCGTCAGAATGGCCTTCGAGCGCACTCTCTTCTCCGCGTTGGCACTGTCAAGGAAGCGATCCATGGAAATCGTTTCGCCAAACTTCACGAATGCCTGTGATTTCCACGACTGGCCAGTCTCGCGATCCCATTGCACTCTCTAATCGACAAGAATGAAGCCGGACCCGAACCTAAATGACTAACCGACCGAGGCACATACCTGGAGTTGAATTTGTAACACAGGGGGGAGGTCGACCAAAGTGATATCCATCGAGACCGTCTTCGAATCCAGCTGCGCTGTTGAATGGAAATAACTGCTGAGGCCGTCGTAGAGATCGTATCCTTCGTCGGACACGCTGACCGGAAGGATGGAGAAGACGTTTTCGGTTTCGTGGGTGGACAACGCCCGTGACCCTTCGGATGTTGGCACGAGCAGGCGTTGCCGCAGGGTTCCATAGAATAAACTGTTTTCGACAATGATGTCGGATGATTAAATCAGGGATTCAACAGTCACACACCGTTTCACCACGCTCGACTTTCCGTCTTCCGATTCATCTAGTCCGTCAAACTTCAACAAGGCAGTCTCGATCTGGAACACGCAATTATCCATGCATTCCGAGACATCATGTTGTCGCCCTGCATCCCAACCGACCATCGACAGATCAGCACACGACCTCCGGGATGAGCGAGGATATCAAAAAAACGCACCGAACATCATAACGGATTCTGAAGTTTTTCTCGGTGGTAACGGTGGTGGTTTCGCACCTGGCTGGGCTGACGCTTCAACAATCTTCGACTCAGTCTCCGCGGCAGCGCCCACGCCCGATGATGGCCCAGCGTCTGGGTTCTTCTCAACGATAACATAGGTGTCCATGTCGGTAGTCGAGTCAATGGACATCCGAGATCCAATCTCCTTATCCCGCGAGCGTTTGCCAAGTACGGACGATGACGATGCTCCGGGAGAACCTACCGGAGAACCCGTGACGGGACCCGCGCGGGGCAGCGCGTCTTCAACAAGCGTGGCGTCTGTATCGTTCGACGAGTCAGTCGCGGTTTGCTCGATGTCGTCCTCTTCGTCTTTGGAAGTCACGAGTGCAAGCTTTGCTAGCTCTATCGTTGGCGTGACGGAAGCGATGTCGGCGTGCTCCAGGTTCCAGAAGAGTTCAGCAAGTTCGCTGACGACTAGAGGCGGATCAGTGACCAGTCAAGCTGAAAAGGATTATGATACAGACACTTCTTGGAGCGCAAGATCTCTTTGCGCGTCACCAGGCGTCCACCAACACGGTGACGCTTCAAGTCATCGTCTGTAAGCTTGTCTTCATCCATACTCTTCCCGGAAGAGTTTTGTAAGGGTGCGATGGCCTCTCGGAGATCCTTAATTGTGTAGAAGTACTGCGGCGCGTCAGGAGACTCGCGGTGTTTTGGTGAGGATGAGGGTGGCATACCTGTAGAAGCGAGTTCAAGTAGCATGTGTTTCCAAGCTGGTTGAGACCTCTTGGCCAATCCTGACGCGTAGCGAGGACCACCTCTCCGGCTAAGTATGATATCAGCCCGACGAATCGGCGATAGTGGAGAATTACGCACGGTCGGTACCGGTCTCGAGGAACCTGCGCAGGCGATTGCTATCCCTCATCTCAGCGATGACCGAGACAGCCTCACGCATCCTATCCACTTGATTCGGCTGATCCTCGACCTGTGCCACACCAGCGTCAAGGCACGGCATTCCTCCCATTGGGTGGGGAAAAAAAAAGGATGTGCTTACCCGCATCGAGAAGATGGTAATGAGCATCCCATCGTCGATCTCCGCAGGTACCTCGAGCGTCGAATAGGCACGTTCGGGAGTCATGCCACCGTCCTTCGCCTGCTCCCACCTCTTCCACAACGCCTCGCTCCCACGCATCTCCGCAATACGCCGGAAAGAATCGTTCGCATTCGACAGCCGCTGCACGTCGCCGCCCTCGCGCCAGGCCCGGCGGATAGCTTCTCTCCACGCATTCTCGACGAATTCGTCCGGCACATCGTCGTCATACTCAACACCGAGGGTTCCATAGCTGCCGAAACCGAGGACAGCCGGCGCTTCCTGGAAATCGTCGCGCGTGAACCGGCCACGCTCACGTTCATCAAGAACGAAAGACTGGAGGGTTTGTGAGAGCTCGTCGACCATGGTCGTAACCATTTGGCAGACGGTGTAGAAGGAAGTGAAGTACTCTATTGTCTGTGCAGGATGGCAGCGGGCCTGCGCGAAATAGGCAAACGCGAGCAAGTCTGCGGAATTGACGTTAGATCATGAGAATATAATCTTTGCTATTTGATGCACCTGGAGAATAGGTAGTCTTCGTCAAGCCGAGATTCATTAGAGAATCGTCGATTTTGTCATAATCACTTAAAATTTGTGGGAGCTGCCCTCGTGCAACTGTGGAGCTGAGGTCGGGAACGACAGCTCCTAGATAGATGAACTTACTTTGGTCTGGATGAGCGCCAATGGCGTGTTGATATTCTTCGCGCGCGCTATCGATTTTGACCCAAAGCTTATGTGGGTGCACATGTGTCTTGAGTGCGGGGGCTGCGAATGTATATCGTTAATTTCTGTATACCGCGCAAGCCATACAAATTGGGGGCCTACCAAACCTCTTTGAGTAATCAACCACCCACGCGCTAAGCTCTACCCAAGCACGAAGCAACTTGCTGCGCGCAACCTTGCCAGCGGGTGAGGTGGGGTTGATCTCGGGTGGCCTCAGCACGACATCCAACACGGATCCAATTATCTGCACAATTTCAAAGCCCAAACATTCAAATATGCGGGCACTGGAATAAAAAACAGAGGGGCTCAGCAAGGAGGCGAAGAAATGGGCATGTACAAGTCTCACAGGGTGCTGTTCCAACCTAGCTTGGATTGGAATGCCCTTCCCGACACGGGAAGCTGCCGACCTTCACCTTTCCACACCCGATTTTCTATGATTCTATGTAGAGCGTGAGCAGATGATGCAACTCATAACGCGGAAGGAGACGCCTACGTTAGGATCGTCTCAAGAGTTATGAGTGCCGCAAGCTCCCCACTCTTGTCCGGGGGTGGGTTCTCTATCTTGCTTTTGACCAAATCTTCAAGCAACTTCACTGGGATAACGCCCGGAATAACATCCGACGCGATGACGTAGAAGGAGCACTGACAACAGACATAGAGGTCGAAAAGACCATTTTCGACCTCCTCATGATCGACGTCCATCCGAGCGTCGCCTGCCACTTGCCCTAGTGCGGACATCACCGTGGCCGGGTCGTCACCTCGCAGGGTCATCTTGCGATGGCGGAGCTTGGACCGCTCTTCATTCTCCCACTGACTGGCATTAAACGGATGCGTGAGGAGGCGCGCGTCGACGGCGCGCTCATAAGCGTGGAAATGGTGTGTGATGTTGGCAGGGCCCAAGGATTGTTCACCATCGCCGATGCACGAGTTTGTCAACTTGCGATGGCCAGGATCTGGAAGGGTGCCCCTGAACGAACGCGCCAAGGGAGGGTTGACGGAGGACGATTTCCAGATTAAAAGAACCCAGCCATTGTGCTTCCGGCAGTAGTATGCGTTTGGGTGTGGGATGGCAGTACGGACCTCCTCAGTTGTTGGATAGTAGGCGCAAGATGAAGAAGCATGCGATGATTGAGTGCTGTGTGAGGAGGATGTACTATCCGTTGACCTGTGTTGCTTTGGTGATTCGGATTGCGTGGGCTGGGGTTGAGTGGGGACGGGAAGGACCGGTGGCTTGAAATCGGGAGGAGTGACATTTACTGAAAAGAGCGTGTGCTCAGGGTGGTGAAGCCTGTCGGCGAGTACGGGGGGTAGGATGCCATGGCCAGGGCGCGCGTGCGCAGAGCGAAGCTGTGCATCCCACCAGCGTACCTCCTCGTAATCGTTGCGTCCATCGATGGTAACAGAACGTCGCGTAGACTCGGTGACCCAGCCACCCTCGTATGTACCCCAGGTCGGCGCAGGGGCGTTAGAGATCCACCGGTCAGTCGATGAGTAAGGATTGCTCGACGTACTCCCATAATATTGGCCACTTTGAGAAGGCCACGGGCTCGCATCCGTGCTAGGCCAGCCACCTTCTTGGAGTGGCGTGTCGTACGTGAACGGGCGACCATCCCGATTGGCAGGGTAGTCCTCCAGTGCAGGCAATTGGTCCGAATCATCTTGGACAAGCTCGGGCTCACGAAATGGGGACTTTTCTGATATCGTGTAATGTCCCGTTGATGCAGAGCCCAAAGTCGGTGCTGCGGGGCGGTTGGGCAAGGGCGGTTGGCGCTGGTTCTGAGTTGCGTAGAACGTTGATGGGGGGATCGTTGATACCCCGGCTGGTGTCGACGCGGGGTCTGTATGTGTATGTGACTTTGTGGTGTCGTTATTGGCCATGGGGATGGGAGCGTGGAGGTAGGGCGAGGGAGGATAAACGCGAAGATTACTGGTTAGTACAACGACCCTGAAAAGCGCTCTCTAGACCTTTTGAGTGAGTACGAGGTGATAGATGTCGTATGGGTGGCTTGTCGAGATCGTGGTTGACGGTGTTGAGAGAAAGGGTGTTGCTGGCTGACGCGTCCACCGTAGGGTGCGGTGAAAGGCCGTGCCAGTGCCAAATGCTTGCCACAAACATCCTCGCCCTGAACTCTCACTCTCACTCCCACCCTTAGCCCGAGTCGAAGATGCGCTGTGCTCCCCGCGGGTCATACCATACATACACCACTGCCTAGATCCGATCGCATAGAAATAGACGGTCCAATCACGAACTTTACTACAGTATGTTTTATGCGTCTTTGCATACCCTCCAAGTTGTATTCGGCAACTCGGATCATATCTCACAAAGCTAACCGTGTTCCTGACTCTCACTCGTTTTCCGAAGCGAACGCAGTACAACTCGGCCTACTGGATTGTGGGTAAATGTTCGCTGCCTCTGGAAGCTCCCAAGATATGGTATAAAAGTCAATAATAGGTTGTCGCATTTTTATCTTTATCATGAATTTCAGGAGGTGTCCTCTGAGTCGCGTGCCAGCAATTGGGACGGCCTTAGTACGATTATAAGGAAAATTCTTGTTATAGTAAAGTAGTACTTGTGCTAGGCCACAAAGGTGGAGGAGGGCTCGTCCTGAATTTGCTTGTACGCCTGATGGGATCAGTTTTGAGTCATGAGTGAGTGACGTTACTGTACTCCAACCAAGTCGCACAGTCAAACGCCCACGCCCAAAAGCTGCCTGCCACGTCGCACGCACTGTAGCAGGCGGGCTCTGGCGGTGGCCAGAATGCTATCTCCTCTTGTCGCCCTCTTCTCGATATTATCCGTTGGCCTCTTCTACCTCGCAGCATCCGATTCTGCGTTCCGTTTGTCTCCCCAAGGATGTAGGATGTCTTACATGTCCCCTTCCTATATCCTCCAGTCTCGGTTTCCTGCCAAGCATGCCAAGCGATACTCGCTTCTACTTTACAGAGAAGAGAGCTGGGAACTCGACACGGTGAGCCACTTTCCCTCTCATCTCCATTTTCTTTACGAACAAAGTAGGCTCGGGGCATCCCAGTCCTTTTCATCCCTGGACATGCTGGGTCTGCCCATCAAATCCGTTCGATAGCATCCTCTGCCGCAAGACAATACTATACCTCCCCGTACATCTCCTCAACCGAGTTTACCTCGCGTGACGTCAAGCCCCTGGACTTCTACGCCAGTGTGTTTTTTTCCTCTTGGTTGCATTCCTCTAGCCTAGCTTACGTCGTTACTAGTCAAGCACAACGAAGATCTCTCCGCGTTCCACGGGCCCACTCTGGATGCAGAAAGAAATTACGCGACCCATGCCATATCCTACATCCTCTCTCTTTACCCAACAGGTACATCCATCATCGTCATAGGCCATTCGATGGGGGGTGTCGTTGCCACATCTCTCCTTCCGTCTCCAAACATTTCTGCTGTCATTACCTTGTCCACTCCCCATAAAATCCCCCCTGCACGGTTCGACCGCCGCATCGCTGCCTTCTATGATAATAACCACGCTGCACTTACCACCGCCAACACACCCATTATATCCCTATGTGGTGGTGCAGCAGACCTCATGATTCCATCCGAGTCCTGTATCTTACCCGAGGCTGCGAACGAGCATGTTTATCGCCGAACCATTTTTAGTAGTGCCCTCGAAGGGTGCTGGTCCGGCGTAGGACACCAAGTTATTGTCTGGTGTCATCAGTTGCGCTGGCGTGTCGCGCGCGCGGCTTTAGAACTAGGCGTTGCTCCCTCCCCTCTGGAGCGGGGCTTCGTCTTGGATCGTTGGCTTCGCGACCGGCACTCGCTCTCATTCGCACCGGAGTACCCCGCACGACTCGATTTGAACCAAGGTTACGATATTCTGCCCCCGGGACCCTTCGTCCTACGCGATTTACGCAAGCCAAGAGCTGTCTACCTTTCTCCAGTTCCGGAGGTGAATCACCTCACTAGCTTCGTTGCCTATGTCTCTGGAGGCTCGGTTTTATCAATGGGACCTCATCACCCAACCTCATTATCTGTGACATTCTATTTATGCTCCTCTTCAACTAATGATCCAAATCACTCCTCATCTCATCCAGTTTGCGAAGAATGGCACCCGTCCACCTTAAAGCTTATACCCCAAACCTCGCCTGAGAAACCATTTCCTGTACCACATGAAGGTGCTGACGAGTCGGAAGGCGTCGTTGTTTTTACTGCAACCTTACCACCAAAACGTAGCGGTCAACATCGCTGGGTCGCCATAACGTATTCCACCACTGAGGAGCGTGGATGGATTCTCGGTGACTTTGTAAAAGATGAGCCTGTTGTGACAAAATTCACCGTCCATGGTACATGCCCATTCCGCTCGACCTTCATCCGAAATTGATGAGTCACATGCCTAGATTTACTCTATAAGGACGTATCTATCCCACTCAACCCCAATCGCATGCTTACGCGGGTTCACCTCCCATCTTTGCTGTCAAACGTTTTGTTGGTTTATCGTGTCAGCACAACTTACGTGCAGGGACAGTCGTGTGCAGGTGCGCATAATTGTCATTGTTTCTGCTCCCCCACCACTCACCGTATGCAGAATCTCTCCTTCCGCCACTCCTTGAGCATGAGTCCTCCTCGGAGACCCACTTCCACCCGCTTACTCACCCTCGGCCATTACTCCTACATACCCACACCGGCGCACCCTTCATATCATCTTCACACACGCGCGGTGTTAACCTTACCCTGTACACGTCGCTAGATTGCCAAGTAGCATCTTTGCGTCTGCACGTTGACTGGTGGGGCACTCTCGGCCGTACCGGTGCTCGATACTGGACTGCTGTGCCTGGATGGGCTGTTGGTATCGTTATGTGGTTGATGTTCACCGCTGTGAGCATGTATGAGCGCGGAGGTAGGGAAGTCGTTGTCCTTCGTCCGACCAAGCTGACGCACATTGTAAGCCCCAATGCCGAGCGTGTCAGAAACACTCTCCCATTTCACACGGGAGACCTTACCCCGACTCCTATGTGTTTCCATTGTCGTATCACTCCTCCCACTACCCAAAGACTACCTCCTCGGCAACAGAGGCGAGGTATTTTTCGCATTGCTGACGCCGCTCACTCTTATTCTCGCAACCGGCTTAGTCACCGTCAGTTGGTGGGCAATCCGCGTCATAATGTTGTCGATTCGCAAGCTGGGGCGTAACCTCGCGAGGTAAGACACCATACGAGCTTGTCTGAAATCCGCCACTTACCCTTTTATCAGGAGGAAAGGCCGCATCGAGGCCAGCGGAAATACCACTCTATCGATGGTCCTCATCTGGTTGCTCGTGGCGGTGATCATCCCTTGGCAAGTCGCCTTCCTCGGTTGCTGGGTCATCCATCTCGTGACGTGCGCGACGTACGATGCCCCTGCTCCTGTACCAGGTGATGTACCGACGCCACCAGCGCGCGGTTCTCCGGCTCCTCCGCCTGCCTCACGGCACCATGCGGATCATCTGCTCCTGCTCCTGACGTGGTTGCAGCCCCTCACGGCGCCGGTGCTCGCCGTCTGGGGGCGCACGCTAGCCACTGCTGGACCCACCGCGCTTAGCAGCATCGGTAGGGGAGACCACAACTTTTTGTCGGTGGCTCCGTACCTGATCCTCGTGGACTATGCGTCGTGGACTCGCGACCCACTCCTGCCGCGCGACAGGTGAGTCCTCCCTCCTCCGTATAATGTAGTAATGATGAGCTGATGCGAGGCGGGAACCTTGCTAATTGAAGAAGATTCGAATTTGTGTCGGCGCGGTGGTGCTTGCTGCCGCCTGTGGCGGTTGCGTTTTTACGTGGCACACGGCATACGTACGAGGTATTCGATTGGGTCTGGGTGGCGGTGTCTATCCTGGTAGCTTTGAGAGTCGTACCGAGATATTGGGGTCGACCATTATGGTCGAGGGAGCTGAAGTCGCGAACATAGAGCCCATCTAACTTGATCATCCGTAGATACCTATATTTTACCCAGATTCAAAACCCAATTATAGTAAAAAGAGAGCACTTTGCACCAAAAATCCCCGACGCTTTCAAAAGTCAAAAAAGGAAAAACACCCGCGTGGAGCAGTGGACTAGCGCTGACTAAGCCAAGTGTCCAAAAGGCGCAGGAAGGTGGTCCGTGCGCAGGCCTCCGCAGGCTATATAAGCTGCGCAGCTTGTTATCCGAAGTCCTTACCACTCTGGCCTTTTGGCTTAGATCAAGTGTAGTATCTGTTCTTAATAGTTTAACCACTATTATGGGGGCACCGCCCCCATTACTGGTTATCTAATTTTTGCCGCCCCTGTCCCTCTGGCTCTGAGGGCGTGATGACCTTGCCGCTGTACTACTGGCCCGCGTCGTCGGGGGATCCACCTCTGCCTTTTCTTCCGCCATCTATGAATGTTGTTTTACTAAACAACATTCACAGACGGCAGATGAATTCATGGGGTTGGTTCCTCTTATATGGGCTTTTTTTCATTGTGCTTTCTGTCGATAAATTAGGAGCATAGATAGTATTTTTGTTATGTTATACTATATGCTTATCTAATGGAATTGCTTTGAGCATTTATCCAAACTTTACGTATGATCATACAGTACAGTATTCACTGCGGGCATTTCACAATATAATCCAATTTAGTCACTCTCGACTGACCAATCAGATTGCAGTATTTAGCTGACTGAATTGGATTATATTGTGAAATGCCCGCAGTGATATATTGGTGCTACAGTATGGAATATAGATGGAGTGGAATCTGGCCTGTCATCAGATCGCATCAGAGATAATGACATGTAGTGACAAAGATCAGCTGACATCGGTTCGCACCGGCTCACATGGGAGTAAGGAACCGAACAGCAACCTGGAAGGGAGGGGGAGTGTCAGCATTGGTCCATCGCGATCTGAGAGTAAGATCAGGACTAACCTTATACAGGTTTGGTCACGATGCCCACGGCAAGTGACAGCTGTCTTCGCCGTTCTCTGACCGTCCCTTCTAAGAGAAGTTCCAATTGCTGCAATAGTCCACTGACAGTTTCCCCTATGAAGACAGGAGGTAAGTATGTCATCAACAAGATGGTAAACACCAACCTGTCAATCTGTTGAGTGCATTAGTTGTGCGTGGAAAGTTTGGAATTGCATCCCCGGTGGCGGGGTGCATCAGCGGGTGGATTGAGGATGAGTGAGCCGTGGAATTCCGGAGCATTGTCATTTCGTTAGTAATGTGTAATGGAAAAGAGTAGTTGGGCTGACCACACGCATCCTTTACCTCCTTTATACTCCCAACTCGAGTGATATCATCACGCAGTCGCATTCCGAGACTGTATTTTTGTTTTCCTAATCTTACATTGAAATAGGCTGAAAAATCGTACGATACAGCAAACATCGAACGCATTGCTTTCTTTCCCAGCCCTCCTTTTGCTTCTCCGCTATCGCCTCCTCAAGTGTGCGCACCTTCCATCCGCCCGACGGGCACCGGAATCGTCCGGAACGGCGGCAAGGTGGAGGTCGCGCTTGGGGCGGAGCCGCAGGTGCTAGGACAGGAGAAGCACAGGCCAAAGAACACGCTGACGCAGCCGCTGAAGGAGCGTGCGCGCGAGGGCGGAGTTGGTATGGATGTGGATGTCAGCGAGGAACGGGTCGAGAGTGCGGTGAAAGATGGAGTCCTAGACATAGGCCACCCTGCGTGCGACGCATGCGTCCAAGCTCGCTCCAGCTAGTGCGGGGCTAGGCGCTAGCCCGGAGTCTTGGAACACCTTGGCACGCACGAGGCTGTCCCACGCGAGTGCATCTGCGCCGTCGAGCGCGTTCTGGATCCTCGCGCTCAGCGTCTTCTGCAGCGCAGCCTCAGACGCGCTGTGAGTAGAGGGCGAAACACGGTGAGTAGGACCGGATGATTCGAGTGGGTCACGCGCAGGTCAACATCGATTGACTTGACCCTGACTTTGATCACTACGTCGATGCCCTCCGGCGGAAGCGAAAGATTTTTTATTTCTGGCTGGCTGACGGATGATAGGAAAGTAAATTGATGGAACGTCAGGTCTGGATCGAGGGTATATGGGTACCATAGATGCATAAAGAAAATACCATAAATGTTTGTAGGTCAGCACAAGCAAGTGCAGCACTTTGTAGTGTAGCTTAGGCGGCATGAACGAGGCTCAAATGCTCTAATCATCGGCTTTGAAGAAAATCATTACCCTGAACTGACTAGAGTTCCCCAACAGATAAGACTTCTGGTCGGTCTCGTCCACGTCATTGATGACGGTCTAGCGCCTAGTAGCCTATCTGTGCCACAAATGAGTACTGTATGGAATATAAATGGAGTGGAATCCGGCACAGGCCTGTCATCAGATCGCATCAGAGAGATAATCACAAGGGAGGGGTGTTAGCATTGGTCCATCGCGATCTGAAAGTAAGATCGGGACTAACCTTATACAGGTCTGGTCGCGATGCCCACGGCAAGCGACAGCTGCGAACGCCGTTCTCCGACCGTCCCTTCTGAGGGAAGTTCCAGTTGCTGCAATATTCTACCGGCAGCTTCACCTATGAAGACAGGAGGTAAGGGTAAGTATGTCATCAATCATCAACAACACGGTAAACACCAACTTGACAATCTGTTGAGTGCATTGATTGTGCCTGGAAAACCTGGAATTTCATCCCCAGTGGCAGGGTGCATCAGTGGGTAAATCGAGGATGAGTGTTCCGTGGAGTTCCGGAGCCTTGCCATTTCGTTGAGGCGGCTATGCAACCAGATGCGTTGTCAATGTCTTCGGGAAGCTCAAAAAAAACTTACACAACTTGTAGCCGCGTGATAAGTCTTTCCTCCATCCCCTCCATGCCATCCCCTACAGCATCAACTTGCGCGCGCATTTCATCGACGGCCATCCTTGTTTCATCGACGGCCGTCCTTGTCTCATTGATAGCCAACCCTATTTGGTCCAAACGACCGCCAATCGCGTCAATCCGCGCCCCCAACTGGTCTATGGCTTGAAGTAGTCGTGGCAGCTCGTGTACAGCTTGTAGGGCTTGTGGTGCCCCGGCGAGAGCCGGCAAGTTCGGCAATCTCCCCAACTCTGTAGTCACAAGGGTTAACCCATGGTGGAGCGTCTCAAAGTTAGGGGGAATGAGTTCGGCCATGGGCGGGCGGCGGGGGGTGTAGTAATGTGTAATAAGAGTAGTTGGAAAAGAGTAGTTGGGCTGACCACACGCATCCTTTACCTCTTTTATACTCGAGTGATGTCATCACGCAGTCGCATTCCGAGACTATTTTTGTTTTCCTAATCTTACAATGAAATAGGCTGAAAAAACAGCTCTGATAAAAAACATCGAACGCATTGCTTTCTTTCCCAGCCCGAACTTCTTTCCTCCTCCTTCCGCTTCTCCCCTATCACCTCCTCAAGTGTGCGCACCTTCCATCTCTTGCCCGCCCGACTCCATCTTTCACCGCACCCTCGACCGTTCCTCGCTGACATCCATATCCATACCAACTCCGCCCTCACGCGCACGCTCCTTCAGCGGCTGCGTCAGCGTGTTCTTTGGCCTGTGCTTCTCCCGTCCTAGCTGCGGCTCCGCCGTTCCGGACGATTCCGGTGTCGTCATGCGCCAGCCTAGAC
>QLOT01002763.1:0-14983 GCA_003313875.1 Russula aff. compacta | reverse complement strand
TACAGTGTTGCAGCACTGCAAGCAGGAACCCAGTTGTCTCTATTAGTCTTCTAAGACACTACAGAGTCTTAGCTACAGTCTTTTGTTGCTGTCCAACCCTTGGCGGTGACAACTATACTGAGTACAGTTACCCCTTTGGATCCTAGGATCTCCCTCCTCTATAAGTAGAGACTCTTAGACACCTTGTACCGGCAAGTTGAGTCTCCTGTCAATCGCAGTGACTTACTCTTCAACTTGTTCTCTACTCTAAGGGGTGGCTACAGTGTTGCAGCACTGCAAGCGGGAACCCATCTATCTCTATCTGTCTTTTAAGTCACAGCAGAGACTTAGCTATAGTCTTTTGTTGCTGTCAAACCCTTGGTGGTGACACTAATAATACCTATTATGACATTGCACCTGGGTCCTGCACCTGCGCGCAGTCTCCCTGCACCCTTGCCTGGTTGTCCTGCACCTGCACGTGGCCTCCCTGTACTCTCACCCAGCCTTCATGCACCCATGCATGGCCTTCGTGTACCCACATGTGACCTTCATGTACCCATGCATGACCTTTGTGTACCCACATGTGATATTCATGTTCCCATGCATGATGTTTATGTACCCACACACCCCCACGTGCACCCCCATGCAGCCTTTGTGCACCTGTGCTGTCACCAGTGAGGGCAGTGACACTGGACTCGCACCTCCAGTGAGGAGTGTTACTAGCATCCTGTGAGAACGACTTAGCTTCACTGTAGTTCCCCCTCCATCTGTGCGAACTCCTCGTCTGCAGATAGGGTCTTGTTGATTGTACTGGAGCTCTCCCTGGCTCCTGACATCCTCGGTATGCAAGGAAGGCAAAGGAAAAGACACAAGATGCCTAGAAGCATCCAACAAGCCACGGCTAGGCCTAAGAAGCAATAGAAATGAGGTCACTACTCCTATTGACAGGAGACTCAACTTGGAGTCTCGTCCCCTAGCTGCATTGGTACAAGTACACTACTGGACAGGCTGAAACCATCCTAGCTATTGTAATACTGCTGACTATGGCCCTAGGGCTTTACTAAGGTGCTCCACCATCTTACAAACTGGCTGACAGAAACCTAGGATGCCCACACAGAAGTCCGAACAGTATTGTACCAACCCCAGGCCTAGACTGCTCTACCAGTCCTGGGGGTCAAACACTACCTTCACTGGTCAACAGCGGTTCTCTTCCCCTTGTGGGAGCTGCTCTGTGACATCACCCTCCTTCTAGAATCGAGTCACACCGCGACGTTGGCTGTGTGCAATAGAGGGGAACTTGCCTTTGTGTCCCCCTTTGAGTTGCTCCCACTTGGTCTCCCAGAGATGTCAGAATATGGCATAATTTTTGTAGGTGTGTGAGGTGAGGAGACGGCGGCGACACTGCTGCTCCTGCCCTTCAACTCCATTGTACTTGGCTTGGAGGAGTCGCATCTGGGTTTGGAGAGTGGTGAGCTCATTCGACAGGGTGTAGAAGCGATGGAACTCAGCTGTAATTCCCCATTCCCCAATGTTAATGGACCGTGCCTCCATAGCAGGGAAGCTTCGTGGGTTGCTGAGTTCTTTGAAGAACCAGTAAGGGTATTCCCTGTCCTAGTTGATTTCAGAGTGGTCTGGCACAAAGAGCTTGTGCTTGTAGACCACTTCGCCCTTACCGCTCGTGCCCAGGCAGTGCACCCCCTTGAATTTGATGTAAGGGGTGAGGGTGTGGATGGTGTAGTCACCATTGGTAACTGGGATGAAGAAATCGTGCACCTTGCCTCTGTTTTCCTTGAATCCCTCGGGTATTCCTCTGTCCTCTTCATCCTCTTCGAGCCCTTTATCCCTCCAGTGCTTGTAGGTTGCCTCCAGACAAGCCGTGTTCACCTTGCGCTCCTCCAGACCTGCTCCTCATGCTTGTAGAGTGGCAAGCTGCTCCTTGATCTCTTTGCTGACGTCTTCGTTCTTCTGAGCAGCTCCTGCCAGCCCTCTTGCGATGTAGAGGAGCATGGGCTGGTCTGGGTTCTGAGAGGCAAGGAAAGCAGTGGTGGTCCTGGGAGAGAGCTGGTAATCTGACTCACTGAATGCTTCCAAAGTGGCCACGATTTCCATGAGAACGATGACGGAGTCCCTCCAATGGACCACAGGTGTTTCGACCTTAGGGGGTATGGGGAGAGGGGCGCTGTTGTTGTTGATGCAGGAGATACAGAGGGAGACATGAGACGGCGCAGGAGAGGACATGACTGATGGGTATGATGGCGAAGAACTGTAGAGCGGGCCCATCTCCTCTTCCTTTTGACGGGTGCTTCTTGTGTTAACGGATGCTGTTGGTGGTACTTCTTGATGATTAAGGGGGCATGCACTTGGTCAGCAGGCTCCCAGGTGTCATCAGCAGCTGAGTAACCCTTCCAGCATATGAGGTATTGCAGCTGACATTTCTTCCCATGGTGCCTGTGATTGATTACTTGTTCTACTTCATATTCCTCCTCATTATCAATCATCTCTGGTGGGGGGCATCTAAAGTTAACCTTGTGCTCAATTGTCTCTTGGAAGGGGGTAAGAAGGGCGGCATGGAAGATGTCATGGATGGCCCAAGCCTTTGGCAGCTCTAGTTGATATGCTACTGGCAAGATTTCCTTGAGTATTCCGAAGGGGCCATGATGTTGGGGGGCCAACTTAGCTGTGGGATATGGGAGTGCTAGATGCTTTGCTTCAAGCCAGACTTGGTCTCCTACGTTAAACTGTGCTGCTGGGGCCTTTTGGGCCACTTGATTGAGCAACTGGAGGGCTGCATCCCTGTGTTCTTTGATGCACTGGTGCTGGCATTCCACTGTTTCGTTGTTGGTGATGGGGAGTAGTCCTGCTGCAGTGCTCGGGTTATATCCCAGTAGTATTTGATGAGGGCTTAGCTTAGCAGTGGCATTGGGCCATCAATTGTGGGTGAAGCTGGCAATGGGAAGCCACTTGGCCCAGTTGTCTTGTCTTGCCAATGTGTACATCCACAGATATTGCTCCACCCATTGGTTAGCACGTTCAGTGATTCCGTCGGTTTGAGGGTGGAAGGCGGTGCTGATATTTTGTTCTACTCCTAGCTTGATAGTGAGGGCTTGCGTGAAGTTAGATGTAAAGCGGGGGTCTCTGTCTGAGATGATTTTAGCAGGGGTTCCGGACCAGGGAAACAAATGCTGGAGATATAACTGGGCTACCCCTTCCCCAGTGATCATCATTTTACAGGGAAGGAAGACAGCTGCTCTTGAGCATCCTTGGTTGACTATTGTAAGGATAGCATCATTCCCTTGGGCTGTTGGAAGTTGTGTAACGAGGTCTAGGGTGATGGTGTGAAACGGTTGCTTTGAGGGATCCCCTGGGATGTGATAGAGTGGTGTCTTTTTGCGGGTAGTGCAGATCTTCCCTTGTTGGCATTGGGTGCATCCCGCCATGTACCGTTCCACCCATGCGTTAATTCCTGGCCACCAGTATTGTTGTGTGATGAGCACAGTTGTGTTTTTTTTTTTTTTTTTAAATCCATTTAAGTGCACCTTGGGCAATGAGCCCTATGTAGCACTTTACACTAGAACAAAGGAGTGTACTAAATGAGAGAGGGTCTGCTGCAGGAGTCCGTGGTAAAATTTAAGGTGGTATGGTAAATGTGAAGCCAGGGCGTCAGATGAGACATACTTCGCCCTCCTGTCAATCAATAGCATTCTGGGCTCTGTGCAACATGCGGTGCATGATACGTCCCATCTCCTACTTCTACTTACGTGAGACCTTGTGTCTTGATTGCCCGTCGTGAGTGAGTCCTGGAGCCAGGGGGGAACTGGGTCGGGCCTTGTGTTTAGGGGGCAGAGTTGTGGTGGGGTTGCTGGTGCTTGAGGAAGGAAGGGCCTCAGGGGGGCGTTGGGGCGTTAGGAGGAGTTTGATGTCTTCAGACATCTGATCAGAGAGTTGGGCTGAGGATTGGGGGGGACGCTGTTTCCACTTCTGGACTGTGGCACGTGTGCCAAACGCATAGAGGTACTGTGAGCCAATCAGCACCTTGGCTTTGGATCCGTCTGGGTCTTCAAATGCCACCATGAGAGACGAGGACGAGCCAGGTTGGTAGAGGGAGGGGTGCTTAACCCAGCTGGGTTTTTGGGCTATGATGAGGGGAGCATATGAGGGGTTCTCTGCTGTGAGCGTGGCATGACACTCATCGGGGGAGTACACCCCCCAACTGGATGAAACTCCTGTGGGTATACTGTTGATGAGGATTTTGGACCACTTAACGTTGGCCCTGGTGGGAGGGGGAGAGGTAAGGGGGACAGCAGCAGAGAAGGCAGCTGCAAATGCGGTGGCAAGGGTGGGAGAGGCGAGTTGGAGTTGGTGGGCAGTCACTTGGTGACCCCCAGTGACAATCAGATTACCCTTTGCAGTCCACCTGGTGGCGGAGATATGCACCTGATTGTATGGGGAAGTGATTAGTGCCTTATTTGTCACAGAGCGGCCCCACGGATGGGAGAGAACCGCTGTTGACAGGTTGAGGGAATGCATTTGACCCTCAGGACTGGTAGAGCAGTCTAGGCCTGGGGTTGGTAACATACTGTTCGGACTTCTGTGTGGGTATCCTAGGATCTGTCAGCCGCGTTTGTAAGGAAGTGGAGCGCCTCAGTAAGCCACAGGGGCACATAGTAAGCAGTATTACGATAGCTGGGACGGTTTCAGCCCGTCCTGTAGTGTACTTGTACCAGCAGAGCTAGGAGATGAGACTCTAAGTCAAGTCTCCTGTCCTATAGGAGTAGTGACTCATGTTTCTGTCGCTTCTAGGTCAACCGTGGCTTGTTGGCCATCTCTCAGCGTTCTGTATCTGCTTCTGTGCTTGCCGCGCGTTGCAAACAACCCCGGAGTCAGGGAAGATTCCAGTACAATCAACGAGACGCTTTCTAGTAGAACGAGTTATTATACACCTCGAGCGATAGAGGTTGAAGCTGAGTTGGACATCAGCAGAGTTCACCCCTTGGACTGACTTAGTCTGGTGTCACTGCTCTCGCCGGTGACATTATCGAACGTGGCACATATGTCTGCCAGCTGGGGCCGGGTTCCATCGACGCCATCAGGAGGGTGACTAAGCACCATCACCAGGCTTGGATTGGTGGGCTTAGATGCGGCTTTAGCAGCAAATGTGGGAGTGGGGGTGATGGAGGAAGAGGTGGGGACCCCACGCCGTGGGGGTGTGGGTGGCACTTTGGCGGGTTTGTTGGCCTTCTGCTGAAGACCAGAGACAGCCTTGGAGAGGTCTTTGAGGGAGGATTGGATGGAGGCGATCCTGTAATCCAGGAGATCAGAGTTGTCGATGGGGTGGAGGGCAGGGAAAAGGACCTCACTGGTGAGTTGTGGGAGGATGTGAGGACGGGAGCAAAATTGATTGAGGGCGATGCTTAGATCTTCAAGGTCAGTGGGGGAGGCATCAATATATGCTTGAATGTCTCTCGCAATAGACTGGAGATTAGCTCTGATTTGAAAGAGAGGGGGAGGGGAGGGATCGGACATGATGGTGGTATGAGTGCAAGAAGTCCCCAGCACAGTTGTGTTATCCCTCCTAGGGTGCCCTGTGGTTGGTGAGTCATGGAAGTGGGATAGTATTTCACACCTTAGCTTCAGGTTTGGAGGTACTACTGTCCTCCATCCTTGCGTGTATCCTTCAGGGAGCTTGTGGACTCCGTAGTCGTTGCACCACCTTTCCATCTCTTTCTTTTGTTTTCTCTGTTCTTCCCAGACCTTCTCTCTGAGCGTGGGCGTTGTTGATGTGGCATTAGCAATGAACATGGACGAAGGGAGGAGTACAAGGTCAGTGTTGTCCATTAGCCCTCGGTCCATTCCTGGTGGTCTTGAGAGCATATCTGGGGCAGAGTGGATCTTTCCTAGGATGTGTTTCAGGATAATGTTATAATCTTGAAGTTCCACAAACCATCTTGCTATGCGTCTGTTGACCTTCCTTGGGGCCTTCCAGTGGATTAGGTTAGCATGATCGGTTAGGACAGTGACAGGAATTTCTGTAGCTGCTACATAGGGCCTGAAGCGTTTGAGGGCCTTCAGGACTCCCAGGAACTCTTGTTTGTAAATGTCATAGTTGCGCTCTGTTGGTGTGAAGGTGCTAGAGTAGTACATGATTGGACAGAGCATTGATTTGTGGGTGCATGGATTGAGTTCTCCCTCCTGTGAGAGTACGGCTCCCACACCATATCCAGACACGTCTGTTGTGAGGAAGAAGGCCTTTGTGTAGTCTGGTTGGTGCAGGATGGGTTTTTTGCACATAAGGGTTTGTAGATTTTCAAAGGCCTGATGACACTCGGTGTCCCATATGAATGGGGAGTTCTTACACATCAGCTGGATGAGAGGTTGGGTGACATTTGAGTAGTTTGGGATAAAATAGTGGTAGAAGCCTGTAAATCCTAGGAAGGCGCAGACATCAGTGACGTTCTGGGGTGGTGACCAGTCTGCTACTCCTTGGACCTTTGCCAGGTCCATCTGTACAGTGCCTTCTTCTAGTACCACTCCTAAGAATTCGACTCTTTGCTGCTTGAAGGTGCACGTTTCTGGCTTGAGGTATAGGTCATGTTGCTTTAATTTCTTGAGCACTTTATGGATGCATTCTTTGTGGAAAGTGGGGTTGTCTCTAGTGGCGATGAGGATATCATCCATGTAGACGATGAGCCATCCCTGTGTGAGTTCTTCCATGAAGATTGCGTTTATCATTGTCTGGAAGGTTGCAGGGGAGTTAGTTAACCCAAAGAACATGACAATGGGTTTAAACAGCCCTTGGTTTGTGATAAAGGCAGCTTTCCATTCATCTCCTTGCTTAATACAGACGTTGTTGTAGCCCCATCGCACATTGAACTTGGAAAATAGTCGTGCTCCCTTTACTTTTGCAATTAGTTCTGGTATAAGAGGGAGAGGGTAACGGTTGCAGATCGTCCATTCATTCAGGCATCGGTAGTCTTGTACTGGCTAAAGCTTTCCATCCTTCTTTTTGATGAAGAAGAAGGGTGCAGCGTATGGGCTCTTTGAGGGGCGTATATACCCTTTTGCTTGTTGCTCTCGTACGAACTCCAACAGGGCCTTTTGTTCCTCTTGTGTGAGCTGGTATACCTTCCCTGGGATGGATGAGGGTGCTCCTGGTTTTAGTTCGATTGTGTGGTCCCATATACATGATGCTGGGAACCATTGAGCAGCTTCCTCATTAAAAACTTGTTCATGTCGCTGGTACTTAGCTGGGATGGTTCCTGTTCCTTTTTGTGAACCAGCTTGTTCCACTAGCTTTGATGCTAGTGTCTGTTTTTGTTCTGATATCCCGGAAAGAGACTCGAGCCATGTAGAGCGGTCCTTCAAGGATTGGCTTTTTGCAAGGCATTGGTATGCGCCCTTTGACAGTTAGTTTGCATTTTCCAATTTTGGTTTGTGTGGCCACTCTCATGCATAGGATGAGGGGGAGTTGCTCACTTTTGATCCAGCCCCTTGCCCAGTCAATCTTTGGTTGCGTTGCCATGAACCATGGATACCCCAAGATAATCTTCTGGTCTCCCAAGTCAGTGAGGAAGAATCGCAACCATGTTCTTTGGCTGCCTGTCTGCATCTCTAAGTCCGTGTAGTGTTCATATCTCCATTTTTGTTCCTCGTCCCATCCACATTATAGACAGGTTGTGGTCGATCAAGTCTTTTGATGGGAAAGTGCATACTCTTTGCGTACTGCATGCTTAAGAAGTTTTTGGTCGCTCCTGAATCTAGGAGCGCAATTGTTTCAGCCCTCTTTCACGCCAGATGGATGAAGACACGTAACTGCATAGATTTCCATATCGAGAAGTATATCCTATCCGACCCTATTCTCCTGATCCAGGCCACACAGATCAGGCCTCTGTAAAATTTCCTTCTGTCACTCCCATCTGGTTCATTATCTCTTCTTGTTCCTCCTTAGACAGGGCATCAAGTTGCTGGCACAAGGAGTCCAGGTTGGAAGCGTTGGATGGTCCCTTGTTGTCCTCTGGGCCCCAGTTGATGAGTTGAGCCGTGTAAACATTGTTTCTTTTGTTCTGTTTAGAGGGACAGGAGCGAGCAAAGTGTCCTTGTTGTCCACATGTAAAGCACGCACCTGTGGCCCCTCTCTGGGCTCTATTTCCCTCTGTTCTAATGGTATTCCCTCTCATCTGTCCACCTCTTCCTCCACGCCAGCTTCCTCTGGGGGCATGGGTTTGATCCATGTCCATGGGTACTGGGTAGTTTGCCCAAGCTTGGGGTGCAGTGCTGGAGTTATATAGGGCTTGTCCGAAGCCCTGTCTTGGTGGCGCATTTAGAAAGCATGGTCCCTGGCCCCTCCAATTGTTCTGGAAGACTGGCCTCGGTGGACCGGTGTTGAAGCTGCTGCTGGTGTTCTTCCAGTAGAGAGCCCTGGTCATCCATTGGGATGTGGTGATGTTGATGGCTTTGGCCTTCATTTCTTCATAGGTGTGGACATCGGTGTCTTTGAGGATCTTTTCTCCTATACTTGGTGGCAATCTTTGCAGAAACATTTGCATTGTATTCTGATCTGCTGGGTTGTACCCTGCTTCATGCATGATTCCTTCAAAGGTGGATATGTACTCATCTATGTCTGGCCACCTCATTTTCCACTCCTGCAGCTTGATGTGTGCCTTCTGTGCCTATTGTGAGTCCAGGAAATGGTTTCGGAAGTTCTGGACAAAGGTATCCCATACTTTGGCCACGTCATCTGCTGGGTTGACTAGCGTTACCAACCAGTCAAGCTGTTGCGAAGTCCAGCGGTTGACTTCTGGTCCCTTGATGCAAGTGAGGGCTAGAGCTACTCGCTTGATGAAGGATGCTAGCGATGGCATGTCATGGTTAACAAGGAAGTAGGTCATTATTTCTCATAGGAAGCTCTCAGCTTTGGTGCGATCTCCCTTGAAGATCATCGGTAGGGCTCCCAGAGGTTTGCTATCACCTCCATGGGCTGCCTGTTGCACTTGTCCTCCAGCCGCATCAGGTGGATCTCCTCCTCCTCCTGGCATGCCCCTGCCCACTGGAGCGTCCCCTGGTGATCCTCCACCTCCTCCGGGTGCACCTCCTCCTCCTGGTGGTGCTGCCCCTCCTCCTGGCAGTCCTGAGCCTCCTCCGGTCTGTCCTGTTCCAAGGCCCATGTATATCATTCCAGCCATTGTGGTTGACATGGTGCTTAGTAGTTGTGTCGTTCTTGGGAGATCTGTCGTTGTACTGGTAGTCACTATAGGTGTGTGAATGGGTGAGTGACGTATCTGCTGATCTGTTGCTTTATCTTCTTCAATCTCTTTATCTGTAGATTCAATGTTCTCTCCAAAGATGGGGACATCGTAGTACCTGTTTGGAGCGCTTCCCTCACTGTCTTGGTTGTACCTGTCCAAGTCCTTGATTCTCATGTCGAGATAGGGCTTGAGTTCTTTGTCCCAGTCAACTGAATACCAGCACTTCTTGTAGCAGTATACTGCTTGCGTCCTAGACTCTCCTGTTTGTATTGCGTGAGATTGGAGTATGTCGTCCCAGAAGACTGCTGTATTTTGGCGAGCCTTCCCTTGATCAGCTGGATATGGCACGTATCGCTTCCTATTGGAGGCCATGGTGATTAAAAGAAGTCGAGTCTGATGTCACCGGCAAGGGCAGTGACACTGGACTCGCAGCTCCAGTGAGGAGTGTTACTAGCGTTGTCACCAGTTGAAGCCGTAACCTTGGCAAAGTCTGAAGTAATAAGTCGAACGCTCGCGAGTCCCACTTGTGAGGAGAGGTAAACAAGCCATGAATCTCCCCCTGGGGTGACTAGGTCACAAACACTGTATTCTCCTAGACAAGGAGGCATACAGGGCGGACAGGAGACTCGACTTAGAGTCTCTAGCCCAGCGCCTAAAGCGCTTATATACCCTTGGCCATATGGGCCGGTAGTCCAAACTATGGTACAGTTAATGCGACAGTAGTAAGCGTACAGTAATCAGGGACAATAAGAGAGAACAATCAGTAAGCAACTAGACTGCTCACAAAGCAGAAGTCCTAATCCAGCGCACTGACTAAAGCGCTGACTGATGCTGACTGATGCTAAAGAGCTTCCAAAGCTCTGACTCATTGCCTCTGACTAACCGTTAGTCATGC
This sequence comes from Russula aff. compacta, assembly GCA_003313875.1. Classification (NCBI taxonomy): domain Eukaryota; kingdom Fungi; phylum Basidiomycota; class Agaricomycetes; order Russulales; family Russulaceae; genus Russula; species Russula aff. compacta. The sequence continues at coordinate 4,867 of QLOT01002763.1, read as the reverse complement.
ACAGTCATCCTGCTTACTCCAGGGCTCTGTCTTCGTTATCCTGCTCCTAGGGCATCCTAGAAGCCATAGTCCATGCGGTATCGCGTGCACCAGACCGTGACCGCATAGCCGGTCCGCTCATGCTGAATCCTAGAGAGAATGTTCATCATCTATACTTACCGATCCTCAACACCTCGTCTGCCCTCTGGAAGCTCACCAGCCCCTTCATTGGGCTTTAACCTCGGCTCCTGATGTCCCCACGGTTCACGTAGCCCAGTGGCTAGCCACGCCGTGACAAGCGTCCTGTGAGAACGACTTAGCTTCGCTGTAGTTCCCCCTCCATCTGTGCGAACTCCTCATCCATAGATAGGGTCTCATTGATTGTACTGGAGCTCTCCCTGGCTCCTGACATCCTCAGTATGCAAGGAAGGCAAAGGAAAAGACACAAGATGCCTAGAAGCATCCAACAAGCCATGGCTAGGCCTAAGAAGCAATAGAAATGAGGTCACTACTCCTATTGACAGGAGACTCAACTTGGAGTCTCATCCCCTTGCTGCATTGGTACAAGTACACTACTGGACAGGCTGAAACCATCCTAGCTATTGTAATACTGCTGACTATGGCCCTAGGGCTTTACTAAGGTGCTCCACCATCTTACAAACTGGCTGACAGAAACCTAGGATGCCCACACAGAAGTCCGAACAGTATTGTACCAACCCCAGGCCTAGACTGCTCTACCAGTCCTGGGGGTCAAATGCTACCTTCACTGGTCAACAGCAGTTCTCTTCCCCTTGTGGGAGCCGCTCTGTGACACGCGCCTGGCCTCCCTGCACCCATGCCATCCTACACCTGTGCCCAGCTTTACAGTTGTCAGTAGGCATGGGCATGGTCAGGTATGGGTCGGCAGGTGTGGGGGGGAGCAGGGACAGGGCATGGTGCGGCGGGTGTGAGTGCGGCTAGAACAGCTGTGGGCAGGGTGTGGGAATGCGAGCACAAGCCAAAAAAAAAAAGAAGAAAAAACTACTCACATAATCCATTCACAGGTAGGAGTGGCCACAAGAGGAGTAGCCAGGCATGTGCAGGGGGGGGGGCACATAGACTGGCAGGGTGTGGGCAAAACTGTGTGCACAGGTGAACACAGACAGAGTGTAAATGTGTGCACAAGCCAAAATAAATAAAATAAATAACTCACCAGGCTAATCCATCCACTTGCAGGCAAGGGCTAGGGAGCGCAGGTCAGGTGGCCAGGCAAGTGAGCACGTGGTGGGGGCTCCAATGCCGTGAAAAAAAAGTTGTCTGAACTGCCAACACCGTGTCATGTGCAAATGGACTTATTTGCATTTCTGCATTTTTACATTTTTGCATTTTTCCCAACCACCAAATGACTTGTGCCTGGTTCCCTATGCCTACCAATCTGCCCCCTTTGCATACCTAGCCACACATCTTGTGGCTGCCACTGCCTGCCTGCGGATGGATTAGATGAGTAGTTTCTTTTTTTTTTTAGCTGGTGCGCACATTCGCACACCTAGCCCACAGCTGTTCTAGCCACTTATATCTACCAACCCGCCCCCTGTCCTTGCTCCCCCCCACATCTGCCAACTTATACCCGACCATGCCTTGCCTCCTGACACCTGTGAAGCTGGGCACAGGTGTAGGATGGCAATGCAGGGAGGCCAAGCGCAGGTGCACGAAGGCTGTGTGTGAGTGCATGAAGGCTGCGCAGGGGTGCACGAAGGCCACACGCAGATGCATGAAGCCACATGCAGGTACATGAAGGCTGCACATGGGTGCACAAAGGCTGCACATGAGTACAGGATGACTGGGTGTAGGTGCAGGATGACCAGGCAAGGGTGCAAAGAGGCCGGGCAAGAGTGCAGGGAGGCCAAGCAAGGGTGCATAATGACTGGGTGCAGGTACACAATGACTGGGTGTGGGTGCAGGGAGGCCAGGCATGGGTGCAGGGTGACCAGGCGAGGGTGCAGGCTAGAAAGTGTACAAAAGTAGTATAAACCAGAATACATTTTATTTACTGTATCTTCTGAACTTGTAATAACTTTTCAACTTGTATAACCTGTCAAAGCCTGCCAACTTGTGGGATAGGCAGAAAAGCCTTAAAAGTGCCAACAAGTTGACAAGTTCTTTGTCATTTTGCTGATGCATTGTTCTCTGTTTCTGGCCTCTTTCCTATTGTTCCCCAGATATATCTACAAAACCCATTGTTACACTGATTCAGCTGATTTTCCATTGTTCCCCCATTTTGTACAACAATAGCATTCATGTCTATATAAACCTCTAGTAACTGTAAAGCAAGCCTTAAGCTTGTTCTCCTGTGCAATACCAGGTTGTTACAAGGTCTTCAGGAAGGCTTACAGTTGCCTGTAAATACTGTCTTTGAATCTTTAAGTCTTCTAGCCACTTGTGAAGTGCTAGCTCTCTATCCTCTGTCAGAAGTGACTATTACCCAAAACCCTTGTCAGTGTATATGCATCATGTCATGTAACTTGTCGACTTAGTTGAATCTGACTCAAACGATCGACATGCCAGCCTGGGTATGACATTAGAACAAGCTTCTGAAATCCAGAGATCCCACTGCACAACAACTAGTACAAACATGTCTAGTTCTAAAGGCAAATTAACAGACTCGGCGGTACAGCGAGCTATGCTCTGCTGCCCCTTTCAAATCAGCCTGCATGCCTCAAACAACATGTCTCTCTCACAGACAGTAAGGCAGGCATCACTAAGAACCAACTAGGGTTACATAAGCTTGTAACCCTAGGGTTTAGACTTACATAAGCTTACAAAAATCATCAAAAATTATCAAAATTATACATATGCCACATGTGTGTGGTACAAAGTACTATGACATAACACTGGATGAGCTCACTTTGGTTTCTCTCAATATGCTTCTGATTGCCAATCTGTATATTTTGGGCACTGGCTCTTGCAGCAGGTTTCCTCCATGGCATTATAGGGTTACATAATATTTCATTAATACTGAAATGCCACATGTATGGTCACATGCAGTCATGTGACTGATTATGTAAGCTTGCAAAAATCACCTGACAAAAAACATAAAACCACTTTGTTTGAGTCCTACAGTGAAAAAAATACATTTAATGTAATAATATGTATTCCTGCTTTTTCTCCATCAATACTAATTTTTTTTTAAATTCTGCCATGCAGTAACTGTAGAGGGGCATCATATCTACCAATACTGTGTATCAGGTTTGGGACTTATTGAGATGTGGAGGTGGAGAAGCCATGGCATTGAATGAGAAAAATTAGCTTATATAACCCTAGTTGGTTCCTAGTGACACCTGCCTTAAACCTGAGGCATTGCGTGGCTGGTGAAGATAATGCCCCATGGGCAGGATACTACGCTACCCTCAAAGGAGCCAAGTTGGCTGTCAAGAACTTTGAAGGCGTATGGTTTGAAATTGAATTAGATGGACCAATATTCCAAGCTGTCCACGTCATGTGCAATGGCCTTGGTTTGGTCCATACTTTTAGTAGAGGAATTGACATGGACATGCTCAGAGCATCTGGCAAACCCATACCACAATTGCATGCCCCATCCCATGCCTCTAGCAGCATCCGGTTAGAACCAGAGCAAGACCAACCCATGGCAGCCCAGCCAGTGTCCTTCGCAGCACTCCAATCCTCAAACACAGAATGCGGCCATGAACTGCTGCATCGTCCCCAAGGTACCAGAGACGATCCTGTAACCCTTGTAGATCTTGATGTACCAGAGATCCATGCCAATAAAGACAAACAAATGGCAGGCATGCCACCTATGAAATTTAACAGAGATCACTCAAAAACTACACTATTCCTCAGCAACTTCAATCATTTTATGATGATGAACAGATGTACCAGAATTGCCAAAGACCTGTACATAAAATGTGCATACTTCTTATGCCTACTTGAAGGACCCAAGATCGACGCCTGGGTCATTTGCAAAAATAAGTGGCTCATGGACATTGAAGATTCTGGGTGAACTCTCTTTTGGCATGACTCCCTGGCAGGTCCTGGAACAAGAATTCAAAAGATCCTTCACCAATTATGCCGAACAGGAAAAGGCTGGCAACAAGCTTCAAAAGCTCAAAATGACGAGTGGCACAATTGATGAATATATATAAGGATCAGCATGGGTTAGGGTCAACCCATGGTATTTTGATCACAGGTTGCACAGGTGCAGGTATGGTGTTAATAAGCCAGCTACCACATAATACCGTACCTGCCATGCCGGTGTGACAAATGATCATGGGTTATGAGCAAAATTAAGATTGACTGGCTGAGCCCTCATATCAGCTCAAACTAAACACGAGCCCTCTTCACCCTCCATCCTCATCCTAGCACCTGTGCAAATGGGCATCCACTTAAGTCCTTTCAGGACTTACCACCCTGTTCTCACCCTCACTGCTTCGTCACATGCACATTTTCCCACTGCATCACCTGCAATGTTCACCGCTGCACCTTGCCAGCCTCCACCTGCACCCACCGTGCCAGTGCTCACCCTAGCCTATGGGTGAGTCTTCCTTTCTTTTTTCTCTTCTTTATGCTTATATTCATGTCTGCAACCCAGCCATCTGGCTGCCTTCACCCACTGCACCCTGCCCTCACCCACTGTGCCTTGCCCTTGCCCACTTCACCCTCCCTTCACCTTCTTTTGCCCCCACCCACTTGCTCCTGTGCCTGGCTGCTCAAGCCTGTGCTCATTTCATGCCTGCTCACACCCCTGCATCCCCTTGGCTTTTGCCCACTGTGCCTTGTTTGGGCCTGCCCACCCATGCTCACCACTGCCTGTGAGCAATGCTTTCATTTTTTTCCTTTATATTTATATTCATGTCTGCAACCTGGCTGCTCCATGCCTTCGCCCACTGTGCCC
>QLOT01002760.1:0-21793 GCA_003313875.1 Russula aff. compacta | reverse complement strand
AACTACAGTGCTTCCTACCAAGTACCGGAGCTGTCTGAGTGGATGCATTCGTTATCAACTACCCCTGTTATATTGTGTCGCCCGAGCACTACAACTCTTCATCCACGTATACTGTTGCTCTCGATTTTAACTAGACGAAATGGTTTGTCCATGACAGTCCGAAAAGGCCACAACCTGATAAAGAGATTAACATCTATGGAACGTGTACGAAGGTTCGCATCCATAGGTCGGGGTGTAGAGGTTACATTTTTTGACGGAGCATTGGGAATTGTGCGGGTGACATTTCCCGGTGACGGGCAAAAAACTGTCTACGACTTTGGCGTATGCCAAAGTCGTGAAGACTTCAGTAATGGTTATCGGGCTATTGTTGCCACCCTGTCCCCTTCCTACAGTAACACCAACTTACGAAAAAATCCTGTTGCGAGCTGATTTTCGCCACACCCTTCCCGAACAAATCAAGGCAGCCTCTGAAGTACCAATGGGGCACAGAAATATCAGAATGAGACCTCGCGCCCACGTCCATGCGCTCTCTGGTCAGGTTATCTCCCTCTCCGAATACCGCACCCAACTATCGGAGTATCTGCGTAATCGAATGATCGCGAATGCACCCAACCTTACCGTCCTCGTCGGCGAGCTCGTGGGCGCACCACTGATCATCCATACAGAATCTCTGTTGAACCTGGGGAAGCACCCAGCAAGTGATGTACCGATCTTTGGCGCAGCAAAGTCACTTTTTCGTGGACTCAAGACGAAGTACTACACACACCAAAATATGGGCTGATATACCACGCCTTCCTTGTCCGTCACGCACCACCGAAGCACTGAAGGGCAAAGCCCGCGTGGTTTCCATCGTGTCTAGATACACCCCAGCTAATCTACAGGGTAGACGGCGCGCATGGTGGCAAAAATGACTGGGCTCTCCGTGCACATCAATTCGCTTACGGACGCAGACGAAAAGCCGACGGCAAGTGCACTCACAAATAGGATTAAAAAAATCGTGGGAAGCTCGAGCGGTGCCTATGCGTGCTGGAGTCGGAGAGCGACGGGTCAGTGTTAGGTGTGATGGAGAAGCGACGGGTGAAGGTGGAGCGATGGGCGGAAAAGGAGAAGACCGTGGCTGAGCCCGATGTATTGGCAAGGACGTGGATGGGATGGAGGAGGGGAACGCAAAGCATGGAAGCTGGAAAAGAAGGCAGAGAGGGCGGCGGGAGAAGCCGGCCCTGTGTAAAGAGATGGAAGGAATAGAAGCACTGTACGTCACTACTGTACTGTACAATGGATGCTCGTCCCACTGTAGCTGTAGTGAGAGCATTTGACTTACATATGCGAACATAATAATGGTCGATACCAACGGTTCGAGTCTACTGCCCCGCAAACACCAACGTTCATTCATATCCTTTCATGTTCGCCAATATGAGACTAGCGCCAGCCATTATCCTTATAACCCACCCTTCTCCGCTCCGTATGGATGGACGGTGACGCGAGTTTCGGGACTTGTAGCCGTCTCCTATACAGCTTTGAACAAACCAGCCTTACGATGCACGGCCGATTTTTCCACGTTCAGGCCCGGACGAGCCTGACCTTGAGTATCCCCGCCCAGACTTGACCCCCCAATCGTGGCCTGTTGCAGTCGGCAGTGGACGAAGGCTGGGCGTAAACAACTGCTTGGTTTGTTTGAAGGTGACTCAGTGGCGCCAGGTGCGTGGCAGTCTTTCGTGCCAACCTCGTTCTCGTTTTCCCGATTCATGATCATACGCTTGACCTCGCTTCTGTGCACGGGTATACGAACGAGGTCTCAAGCACGCGAGTCCTTTGAACTTTGTCCTTCCTGACCATTGTCGATTGGATGCCCGGTGGTGCCGGTGCTAACCCGCGAACGACGTAGGACTATGTCGTTCACCTTACAGAGAACTTATACTCCAAACGTCTGTAAGATGTCAGTTCAACCAGACCGATATCAACGTACTCAGCACAAGGTATATTCATTTGCAAGGTTGCATGTAGAATGGATTGCTGACGGAGCGGTGCCACAAATATCACATTACAAACGGTCATGGGTGAAAGCAGGCGCCAGCGAAGATCAACGTACTTGTATAAACCCTATCACGACTTGAATCGATCTTCCATCAAGTTATAGACTTACGAACAATCAAGGGAGATGCGACCCTTGCCATCCATCGCCTTCAACACCACCACCAGCGTAGCGCAGATGGCGGCTGCGAGGGTGGGGCGGTCGTCCTGATGACAAGAGCGAAAGAGTCCCGGAGACGCGGGCGAGAATTGGGAAGAGGGAGACACCCCGTGGAAGGCTGTTCCACCGTCGCAAGTGTCGAAACAAAACTAGAAACGAGAGTGCACGAAAAGGATAAAGAAAGAAAGGGAAACACACTTGGATTCGCGAGGACGGATCCTACTGATTCCTATTCTTCTCGTCCTCGCGGGAGGACATTGTTTATGTACACGAGTCCTACTGCAGTTCTAAAGACGGAAAATGAGTGTTGTCGCCGTACTGGAGGAATGGTGAGGGAAAAATAATTAGTGGATGTGTCAAGAAAAGGGCTAAAGACAGTATTAGAGGGACGTACTGACGCTATGTGAGCGCAGTAAGCGTTGATCGTTGCTGCTTAAACTAGGGGAAAGGATGAAAAAGAAGGGGTATCAGAGCTGTGGGGGTGGGAGACGATGCGAGTAGCTCCCAGGTGTTATGCGCCGGGGTACGAATGTCGAGACGTGACGAGACGGCCGGAGCCTGAAGGGGAAAGAACGTTTTGAGGGCGGAGCTGCTGTGATTTGATCGCAGGCTGTGTTGCGCCAGTCATTGAGGGGGAGATGTAAAGGCGAAGGGAAGCGGTGGGGGCCATGGACGTGGGACAGTAGTGGGACAGTGAGGCATTGAGAGTGGGAGATGAAATTGCTACAGTAAGTTGGTTGGACGCGGACGCTTGGATTGTGACTGGCGCGTGCAAGTTCGACGGTCCGGAGAAGTCCGGACGCATGGTCGCAGTGCTTCATCCGTGAGGCAGGCATTCATTAACTCATTCCTCTTCCACCGCACTCCACCAACGATCGATCCCTCATCCCCATCTTCGCTTTCCTGCCACATTTTTCACTTTTCATATGGGCGACCAGTCAGGATCATCCCGTTTTCAAGACCTTTTCGAGTCCGCCTTGCAGGACTATGAACACCAGACGGCCATATCTTTGCCTAGTCACCCACTCGCCCACCAACTCCAGACTTGCAACTCGGTTGAATCTATTATCACCGTTCTTCAACAGCAAGCAAATGCCTTCAATGAATTTCGAGGGAGCGATAGAATCTTGAAATCCCTCAAGAATCTTGTATCAGTCCTGTGTAGGCTTTCCGCTACCGCTGGACTTGGTGATGCTGTCGGCCTGGTATGTTGGGAGGTGCTCATGGGCTATTATAATCTACGTCTTTTCTGATGATCATTTTTCAGTCTTTCCCGCCTGCCAAAGTAATACATACAGGCCTTGCTGTCCTGTTATCCGTATGTGCTTCTTTTCAAGTTTCTTGATGCGTATCCTTGTGACACCAAAGTTTCCCAGACAATCAAAGGAGTCAATGATAGCTATGATGCACTCGTCGAGTTGTTAGAGTCAATCGAGCACTTTTTGAGGCGACTTGACATCTACACAAAGATCCCTCCTACAGTGGCGCTGACTGAGATAGTCGTGAAGATAATGGTGGAGTTGCTCTCCACGCTCGCATTAGCAACGAAACAGATTCAGCAGGGACGAGCGAGTGAGTCCATCCTTATCGATGCGTTACGCGACTCACCACCATGAAGAGAAACTTGTAAAGAGGTTCTTTGGAGAGAAGGATGTCGAGGTGGTGCTGCAAAGATTAGATCGACTGACACAAGACGAAGCTCGAACAACTGTAGCGCAGACCCTGGAGGTGGTCTATGGCCTGATGCAGAATATGAGGGTGGTGATGGACGGTGAGAATCCTATTTCTAGCCATTGCCGGTGAACATTCATACCTCTACACCTAGATGGCAAGGCATCGGCAGACAATGTCAGGGATGCTCTTGGTACGTGTTGCTTGCGAAAATATGCTCATCCTACGGCTGATTTCACACTAGAACTGATGCAGAAAATGGCGAGCGACATAAACAAGTCGAAACGTCAGTTATTTACTACCGCTCCGATTGGTGAGTGGAAGCACTGAGATTGAGTTACAGGTGACAAGTTCCAACAAGACATTCGAAGCTGGCTCTCTCCTCCTGATCCATGGAAAAATCACAACATCGCCTGCGAGTCTAGCCACAACGGGACCGCGGACTGGTTCGTCCAGGGTGACATCTTCTCGGAATGGAAACAGTCTGGACCGGGTTCCCTTTTATGGATTCATGGGAAACGTAATTTTGTTTATCACCTGACCCTCAAACTTCGCAGACGTTGATGGTTTCCCCTTTTGTAGCGGGCGCCGGGAAAAGTATCCTTTGGTATGTTCGTCTTATTGCTACTTAAGTCTGGCTTGGGAATTTATGCTGTTGTTTCCCAGTTCCGCAATCGTCGAGGACGTCGATACCGTGCGAAGATCTGGGCTTGCGTCACTGGCATTTTTCTACTGTGACTTTAGAGAGGATCAAAAGAAGGACCTCCGCGGGCTACTGTCATCTGTGCTAGTCCAGCTTTGCGATCAGTCCGACACCTATTGCGACATCCTTTCTAATTTCTACGTGACACACCGTTGTGGTGCACAAAATCCCAGCGAGGGTGCACTTACCCAATGCTTAAAGGACATATTGAAACTCCCAGGACAAGCGCCCCTCTACCTGATTATCGATGCCTTGGATGAATGTCCGAATACATCTTCTCTGCCATCTCCTCGCGAGAAGGTTGTATTACTTGTGAAGGAGCTCATCAACTCGCAAATTTTGAACCTGCGCATATGCGTCACTAGCCGACCGGAAACGGACATCAAGTTTGTTCTCGATCCCTTGACATCACACACCATTTCCCTACACGACGAGAGAGGACAAATGCAAGACATTGATAACTATATCAGATCTGTCATTAACACCCATCCAAAGAACCGAAGGTGGAAGGAGGAGGACAAGCAACTAGTAATTGACGTTCTCAGAAAACGAGCTGATGGGATGTAAGGAATCAATTGCTAAGTGCTTGAAGATTTTCGCTGATAGATGTAATGTAGGTTCCGATGGGTTTATTGTCAAGTGGTCTACATCTGTGGCTGTCACCCAGGACGTATTCGGCATGCACTGGCTGAATTACCGGAGACGCTCGATGAGACATACGCACGGACGTTGCGAGAAATTAACAAGGCAGATTGGGAACTTGCTCACCGATTGTTCCAATGCGTCTCAGTTGCTTCCCGGCCACTTCGTGTCGAGGAACTCGCGGAGTTTCTTGCATTTGATTTCAATGCAGGACCCATTCCGAAATTTTATGAGGACTGGTGCCTGGAAGACCCTGTCGAGGCAGTGCTGTCAACATGCTCCAGTCTACTTGCGATTGTCGGTGTAGACGATTCGGCAGTGATACAATTTTCGCACTTCTCTGTGAAGGAGTTCTTGACGTCTACCCGGCTTGCGGAATCAAGTGACAGTACTTCCCGACAATTCCATGTTTCTACAACACCCGCTCATTGCTTGGTTGCCAAAGCATGTCTGGGAATTCTGCTACACTTGGATCAAAGCATTACCAGAGATAGGCTGAAGAAATTTCCCCTTAGTCAATATGCCGCGGAGCGCTGGGTTGGCCATGCTCGAATTGAGAATGTGTCGCGAGACATGGAAGATGGGATGAAACAGCTTTTTGACCCGAACAAGCCTCATCTTGCTGTTTGGGTCTGGATACATCACCCAATAAAGCGCTTCAGGTGGAAAAATGAGGCAGCTGAAACGCCATTGCCCCCTGAGGGGACGTCGTTGCATTATGCTGCTGTTTGCGGCTTTGATGGGATTATACCATTCCTGGTCACCGAACACTCCATAGACGTTCATGCTCCGGGCTTCGACGACAAGTCGACTGCATTGCATGAAGCTTCAGAACAGGGGCATTTGGAAGTTGCCTGTGTTCTGGTCAAGTACGGCGCAAGCATGACAGCCCAAGACGAGAACGGCTGCACTTCGTTGCATCAGGCATCGCGATGGGGAAGTGGTAAAGTCGCCCGGCTCTTCCTTAAGCATGGCGCGGACGCGACAGCCCGGGACAACAACCTGTCGACTCCGTTGCATCTGGCGTCGGCCGGGGGTAGTGCAGAAGTTGTCCAAATTCTTCTCGAGCACGGTGTGGACGTAGCAGCCCAGGACAAGCTCCGGTCGACTCCGTTACATTGGGCATCGCTCGCGGGTAGTGGGGAAGTCGCCCAGGTTCTTCTCAGGCATGGCGCGGACGTGACAGCCCAGGACAAGAGAGGGGAGACTCCGTTGCATTGGGCGCGAGGGGGGAGTGAAGAAGTCGTCCAGATTCTCCTCGAGCATGGGGCAGACGTGATGGCTCAGGACAAGATCAGGTCAACTCCGTTACATCAGACGACTCTAGGAGGTAGAGCGGAATTCCTCCAGGTTCTCCTCAAGCACGGTGCGGACGTGACAGCCCAGGACGAGAGCCGGTCAACTCCGTTGCATTGGGCATCGCGAGGGGGTAGTGCGGAAGTCGCCAAGGTTCTCCTCGAGCATGGGGCGGACGCGACAGCCCAGAACAAGAGTGGGCTGACTCCTTTGCACCTGACGTCGCTCTGGAGTATTGCTGAAGTCACCCGGGTTCTCCTCGAGTATGGAGCGGACGTGACAGCCCAGGACAAAGAAGAGGAGACTCCGTTGCATCAGGCGTCTCGATGTGGTAGTACAGAAGTTGCCCAGATTCTCCTCACACATGGGGCGGACGTGACAGCCCGGGACAGGAGAGGGGAGACTCCGTTGCATCATGCGTCTCGAGGGGATGGCGAAGAACTCGCCCCGATTCTCCTCGCGCATGGGGCGGATGCAAGATCCCAGAACAAGAGAGGGGAGACTCCGTTGCATCAGGCGTCACGAGTGGGTAGTGTGGAAGTTGTCCGGGTTCTCCTCGAGCATGGGGTGGACGTGACAGCCCAGGACAAAGGAGAGGAGACCCCGTTGCATCAGGCGTCTCGATGTGGCAGTGCAGAAGTCTCCCAGATTCTTCTCACGCATGGGGCGGACGTGGCAGCCCCGGACAAGAGAGGGGAGACTCCGTTGCATCAGGCATCTCGGGGGGATAGTGAAGAACTCGCTCAGATTCTTCTCGAGCATGGGGCGGACGCGACAGTCCAGGACAAGAGCGGGTCCACTCCGTTGCATCAGGCGTCGCGAAGGCATAGTGCGGAAGTTATCCAGATTCTCCTCAAGCATGATGCGAACGCGGCCGTTCAGGACAAGAGCGGGTCAACTCCGTTGCATCAGGCGTCGCGAAGGTGTAGTGCGGAAGTTGTCCAGACTCTCATCGAGCATGGCGCAGATGCGACAGTCCAGGATAATAGCGGGTCCACTCCCTTGCATTGGGCATCCAGATTGGGAAATACACAGGTTGTCTGCTTTCTCCTCACACATGGCACAGACGCGACAGTCCAGGATCGGAATGGGTTGACTCCCTTGCATTTGGCGTCACGGGGAGGAGATGTAGAAGTCATCCATGCCCTCCTCGAGCATGGTGCTGACCTGACAGCCCAGGACAAGACTGGCTCAACACCGTTGCATCTGGCGTCGAGAGGCGGACATGTGCGTGTTGCCCGTGTCCTTCTCAAGCATGGTGCATATCCGACCACCCCCAACAACAAAAATCGGACACCATTTCAAGAAGCATCAGCAGGAGGATATCGTCGTATTATGCAGTTACTACCAAACGATAAAGCTAATGATTCTGTTCAGCGTCGAACCCTCTTTCAATCCTGGGTGATGATGTTGCCCGTGATAGAAAAACCACTAGCGCATACTATAATATTATTAGTACTCCTACCCTTCTTGGTTATTATCGGTTATCAATTGGTATATACTCACTAGAAGAATGGATTCACTTTACAACAATTCTTAAATTGGTCAGGGCCCAAGCATTTCGTTTGCAAACATTATATGGCTGTGGCTACGAACAATGGAATCAGTTCCTACTCGTTTTCAACCACCCATTGTATAATATTGTCGTCGCCTCACAATCCGGAGAAGCCATAGCTTGATAAGCAAATCAACAGCTATGAAAATGGAATGCGCGTGAAGGTTCGCATCCATAAGTCGGGATCTTTAGGTTCGGTTCATGATATGGCTCAGGAAAGGTGCGGGTGGCGTTTCCCAGAGATGGGAAACATTCTCTCCTACAAGTTGGCATATGCCAAAGTGAAAACTAATGTGTATCGGGCTGTTATTACTTCCACTCTGCTCCTTACAATAGCGCGCGCTTGAGAGCAAATGCTGTGCTGCGAACTGATTTCGCCACACCTCCCCAGAAGCCACAATCAAGGCGGCCTCTGACATATTAATAGGCACAAATATCTCAGAATGATACTTCGCGCGCGTGTCCATGCGCTCGGTGGTCAGATTATTCCTTATGTCGGAATACCGCGCACAACTATCAGAGTATCTGCGTAATCGAATGATCGCGACCACGCTAAACCTTACCGCCCTCGTCGGCGAGCTTGTGAGTGCGCTACTAATCTTCCATGCAGGATATCCATTTCTTCTCTTATTCTTTATCCCTAACCCTTGATTTACCTCACAAACGTAAACAGGACCTGCATCCATTCTTGTCCTCCCTGATGAATGTATTGTATGACAAGAATCACTACTGAACCAGGCGAAGCACCAGCAAGTACTGTGCAGATCCTTGGCGCAGAAAAGGAACTTTTTCGTGCACTCAAGACCAAGCACGACACACCAAAATATGGGCTGATATACCACGCATTCATTGTCGGTGAAGTGCCACCGCCACCGAAACAGTGAAGGGCAAAGCCCGCGTCATTTCCTATGGCGTCTAGATACACCCCAGCTAATCTACACGATAGTTGGAAATACTGGGCTCTCCGTGCGCATCAATTCGCTCACGGACGCAGACGAAAAAAGGACAGCAAGCGCACCCAAAAGATTCGAAAAGCTAAAGTCGCGCCTACGAGTGGTGGAGTCGGAGAGAGACGGGACGAGTATTAGAGATGAAGGATTAGAGACGACCGGCGAAGGAGGAGTGATGGGCAGAGAGACGGGGCAGAGAAGAAGGCCGTGGCTGAGCCCGAGCCCGAGACCGCCACTATTGGTAAGAACGCGGAACGCGGATAGGTGGAGGTGGACGAAAAAGAGAAAGCAGAAGAGAAAAAGCCTAGGCGGGGGAAGAGCGATGTGGCGAATGCGGTAGCAGATGATCGACGATGGATGGTGCAGTCGCCATGGTGCGCGGCTACCGTTGGTTGTGAAATGCCTGAATGGGTTTCTTTGCTAACGCTTGGAACGCACAATGATGCAATGATGTACAAGTCAAGTTGACTCGTCAGAGAGGCCACGTCACTGGCGTCACGTCAAATGGCGTGACCAAGTCAAGGGTCAGATACAGAAGAGGGTCAGTCCAGTCAGGACAAAACGCAGGGCAAAGCGGGATAGCCTGGATAGATTGTCAGATGATCATCATAGTCATCATGCCTCAATCATCAGATCCATCACAAGCAGCAGCTCCAGCGAGCTAATGTCATCAGCGCAGCGAACTGGTACTCGGTGGCCCGGTTTCACGTGGGTTTATCCCTAATATAGAACTTTCTCACGGACGCTTGATCAGTCAAATTAGTCAAAGGTCAAGTCATCGCGAGGCGGACATGTGCGTGTTGCCCGTGTCCTTCTCCAGCATGGTGCACGTCCGACCACCCCCAACAACAAAAATCGGACTTCATCGCAAGAAGCTTCAGCAGGAGGATATCGTCGAATTATGGAGTTGCTATCAAGCTTTGAAGCTAAGGATTGTGCTTAGATGGCGTTGCCTGTAATAGAAAATCCACCAGAACATACTCCTATGTTGTTAGTACTCTTATCCTTATTAACATACAGCAATTCACTGATCGGGTCCCAGACTCTAGGACATCCCAATGGAATCTTATTAGTAAATTGTGTATAGTATGCGGCTGTGGCTAATCTAACAACGTAACTACGGGACTTCCTGCCAAGTGCTGGAGCTGTCTGAGAGGATACATTCGTTATCGACTACCACAACCCTTCATCCACGTATACGTTTGTTCTCGATCTTTGAGAGTCAGAGTGAGACTGGACGAAATAGTTTGTCCATGACAGTCCGAAAAAGCGACAACTCGATAAAGAGATTAACATCTATGGAATGTGCGTGAAGGTTCGCATCCATAGGTCGGGGTGTAGACGTTCATTTCTTGACATATCTTTGGGAATGGTGCGGGTGACATTTCCTGGTGACGGGCAAAAAAGTTCTGTCTTACAACTTTGGCGTATGCCAAAGTCGTGAAACTAATGGGTATCAGGCTATCGTTGCCACCCTGTCCCCTTCTTACAGTAACGCCAACTTGAGGTCAAATCCTGTTGCAAACTGATTTTCACCACACACCTTCTCGAAGAATTAGAAAGGCAGCCCCTGAAATATTAGCACAGAAATCTCAGAATGAGACCTCGCGCCCGCGTCCATGCTCTCTGTTGTCAGGTTATCTCCTTCTCTGAATACCGCACACAACTATCGGAGTATCTGCGTAATCAAATGATCGCGATTGCGCCTATCCTTACCGCCATCGTCTGCGAGCTCGTGGGTGCACAACTGATCATCCATACAGAATCTCTGTTGAACCTGGGGAAGCACCCAGCAAGTGATGTACGGATCTTTGGCGCAGAAAAGTCCCTATTTCGTGCACTCAAGACCAAGCACGACACACCAAAATATGGGCTGATATACCACGCCTTCCTCGTCCGTCACGCACCACCGAAGCGGGTCAAACCCGCGTGATTTCTTATCGCGTCTAGATACACCCCAGCTCATCTACAGGGTAGATGGCGCGCATGGTGGCAAAAAGGACTGGGCTCTCCGTGCGCATCAATTCGCTTACAGACGCAGACGAAAAGCCGACGGCAAGCGCACTCACAAATCGGATTAGAAAAATCGTGGGAAGCTCGAGCCGTGCCTATGCGTGCTGGAGTCGGAGAGCGACGGGTGAAGGTGGAGCGATGGGCGGAGAAGGAGAAGGCCGTGGCTGAGCCCGATGTATTGGCAAGGACGTGGATGGGATGGAGGAGGGGGAACGCAAAGCATGGAAGCTGGAAAAGAAGGCAGAGAGGGCGGCGGGAGAAGCCGGCCCTGTGTATAGAGATGGAGGGAATAGAAGAACTGTACGCCACTACTGTACAATGGATGCTCGTCCCACTGTAGCCGAACATAATAATGGTCGATACCAACGGTTCGAGTCTACTGCCCCGCAAACACCAACGTTCATTCATATCCTTTCATGTTCGCCAATATGAGACTAGCGCCAGCCATTATCCTTATAACTATAGCTGATGCAAAAAGGCCCCTCGGCCTCATCACGATGCATCTACTAATGGATAACCCAACCCACCCTTCTCCGCTCCGTATGGATGGACGGTGACGCGAGTTTCGGGACTTGTAGCCGTCTCCTCTACAGCTTTGAACAAACCAGCCTTACGATGGACGGCCGATTTTTCCACGTTCAGGCCCGGACGAGCCTGACCTTGAGTATCCCTGCCCAGACTTGACCCCCCAATCGTGGCCTGTCGCAGTCGGCAGTGGACGAAGGCTGGGCGTAAACAACTGCTTGGTTTGTTTGAGGGTGACTCTCAGTGGCGCCAGGTGTGTGGCAGTCTTTCGTGCCAACCTCGTTTCTCGTTTTCCCGATTCATGATCAAAACGCTCGACCTAACTATTGTGCACGGCTATACGAACGAGGTCGCACGCACGTGAGTCCTTTTAACTTTGTCCTTCCTGGCCGTTGTCGATTGGATGCCTGTGGTGGTGCCGGTGCTAACTCACGAACGATGTAGGACTATATCGTTCACCTTACAGAGAACTGATTCTTCAAACACCTTTAAGACGTCAGTTCAACCAGACCGATATCATAGTACTCAGCACACGGTAAATTCATTTGCAAGCTTGCATGTAGAATGGATTGCTGACGGAGTGGTGCCGCAAATATCACATTACAAACGCTCGTGGGTGAAAGCAGGTGCCAGCGAAGATCAACGTACTCGTATTCTCCCTATCACGACTTGAATCGATCTTCCATCAAGTTATAGACTTACGAACAATCAAGGGAGATGCGACCCTTCCCATTCATCACCTTCAACACCACCACCGGCGTATCGCAGATGGCGGCTGCGAGGGTGAGGCGGTCGTCCTGATGACAAGAGGGAAAGAGTCCCGGAAACGCGGGCGAGAATTGGAAAAAGGGAGACTCCCTGCGGAAGGCTGTTCCACGCTCGCAAGTGTCAAAACAAAACTAGAAATGAGAGTGCACGAAAAGGATAAAGAACGAAGGGGCAACACACTTGGATTCGCGAGGACTGATCCTACTGATTCCTATTCTTCTCGTCCTCGCGGGAGGACATTGTTTATGTACACGAGTCCTACTGCAGTTCTGAAGATGGTAAAATGAGTGTTGTCATCGTACTGGAGGAATAGTGAGGGAAAAATAGTTAGTAGATGTGTCGAGAAAAGAGCTGAAGACTGTATTAAAGGGGCGTACAGGCGCCATATGAGCGTAATAAGCGTTGATCGTTGGTGCTTAGGTAGGGAAAAGAATCAAAAAGAGGCGATATCGGAGCTGTGGGGGCGGGAGACGACGCGATTAGCTCGCGGGTGTTGTGCGCCGGCGGACAATTGTCGAGAAGTGAGGAGACGGCCGGAGCCAGGAGGGGAAAGAACGTTTTGAGGGCGGAGCTGCTGTGATTTGATCGCAGTTTGTATTGCGCCAGTCATCGAAGGGGGAGATGTGGAGGCGAGGGAAGCGGTGGTCCGGCCGTGGACGAGGGAAGGTGAGGAGTTGATAGAGGGAGAGAAACTGGCGAGTTGGACGCGTGTTCGGCGGGCGCTCTGACCAATGTTGAGTGTGCAGTCAGGGACTGCAAGGCTGAGGGTGTGACCGGCGCATGCAGCAAAGCAGCAAAGTTCGGCGGCCCGGAGAAGTCCGGACGCCCGTTGACCACGTCGTCCAGGTCAGGTGCCTCGATTGAGTAAATGGACTCCTCAGCCCACAATCCATATGGACGACCAGACAGGATCATCTTCTTGCTTTTCGAGTCCGCCTTGCAGGACTACCGAACACCAAACAGGCATATCCTTGCCTGAAACACTCGCCCAGTGATTCTAAAGTTCCAATTCAATCGAGTCTATTGGTTCTTCAACAAGCAAATGCCTTCAGTGAATTCCGAGAAAGAAATAGAATCTTGAAATCCCTCAAGAATCTTGTATCAGTCCTGTGTAGGCTTTCCACTACCGCTACTCGGTGACGCTGTCGGCCTCGGTGGTGGTGCTCATTATTTACGTCTTTTCTGACCATTATGTCTCAGTCTTCCAATACATGCTGACCTTTCTGTCCTGCTGGCTGTATGTACTTCCAAGTTTCTCCATCGTTTTCTCGGAACATCAAACCTTCTCTGGCAATCAAACTTGAGGGCGTCATTGACAGCTATGATCCACTCGTCGAGTTGCTAGAGTCGATCGACCATTTTCCGAGGCGACTTGATATCCCTCTTGCAGCAGCCCTGGCTGAGATAGTCGTGAGATAACGGTAGAGGTGCTCTCCATGCTTGCATCAGCAATGCAACAGATTCAGCAGGGACGAGCGGGTGAGTCTGCCTTTATCGATGCGTTACCCAACTGATCGCAATGAAGAGAAATTTGTACAGAAGTTCTTTTGAGAGAAGGACGTCGAGTTAGTGTTGCAGGAGCTGGATCGACGACTCACATTGGACGAAGCTCGAACAACTGGAGCGCAGACTCGGCTGGGTACTAGCGTTGAACACTCTAATCAGCGTTTGAAGTTGGTGGATTTTGTGCTCGTCCTTGTGCGATGGTGGCGTTGCTTCCGTTCGGGGAACCCGCATGACCTCATGAACAGGCCGGGATAAACTGTCACAGGTCAGTAGATAGACTACTGTGTTCTTCGCCTTGTTCATTCACCACTCTCCTGGGTCCACATCATCTCTTCTCGATGAATTGGCTCTCTTACTGGCCCAACCAGAACGGTCCCTTCTTGCAAAAACTCTGATTCGAAAGCAGAATACAACAACGTAAGTCCATAGAAAACTGTCTGCTCGCCACGCGTGCGCATACACATACACACAACAGCATCAAAGCGTTAAGGATCATCTAAAAGACCATAACCGCGCGAGAACAATAAAACCCCTAAACCGATGGTCTCTGTCGTGGTCATCGTAGTGGGCATGCCATCCTCGATCCAACCGTCTGCCGTCCCCAGGCCCCAATACCGACAATCGCCGTTTCTTCCCACGGCTCGGGCGCACCGTGCTATCGTCTCACGCCAACCCGGGCGCGCTGGAAGAACCGCACACCGATGTTGATGCTGTGCGCGGCGGCTTCCTGGTCGTGCCAGTGCCGGTGGTGCCGCCACCGCCGCCGGGACGGGCGCGTTCCACGACATCCTGTCCAGGTCGGTGAATTCTGTATTTCGCTCGCGAACGAGCGGCATACCATGGCCCTCTGTGCCCACGATTGGGGGAGAAAGAGGGAAAAAAGCACCACGTTAGTCATGCGCATGCATGGGATTGAAGTTATGGATGGGATGATTGGCTCTCACTGGGATCGTAATGGACGCTGCCAAGTCCTCGCGACACTCCGCGTCCTCGTTCGCGCGTAAACGTGCCGCTCTCGCCCGACACGGGGTGTCGTCAGGCCGTGCTGGACAGGAAGGAGTTAGCTGTACATTGGCGTTGATGTGGAGCTCGACATAGACCTCGATGCGCGCACTGGCTTAGGGGTGGCGAGACCGACGCCGACATCAGGCTAAACATCGTGAGTGCGGCGGAGGGCGCAAAAGATGCGAAAGCTGTGTCCGATGGCAGTTGTAGGCAGGCTAAAATTTCATCAAATCCTGATCCTGTGGTTGTTCTTCGTTCGGAACGTGTGGTAGTCTGGTTGATCTTCGTTTTCTTTGCGGCTGTTGTGCAGGCCTAGCTGGGAGATGTTCACTATGTGAAAGTACGTCAGTGGGCGGGGGAACGTTCGGCGTCGGGCGAAGAGGAACCACTTCGCATCCAAATTCTTTCCTTTCGGGCTGTCATTATAATACCGTCCACCAGCAGTGAATGCAATCCGTGAATGTAATCTGAGGACACCGAAGCAGTCCGGAATCCGACCCCGAGCATATGGATTCCATCCGGCAGGAAATGAACACACGGTGTCCTGGGTCCAGCATCACCAGTTCTCTAGGTGCCAGGACTATTGGCACTTCTCAGTTACGGGCACTGTCGGCGGGGCGGGCTTGTTCCAAAGAATACGATACAGAGTTTGGTAGCCCAACACGTCAATCTAGCCAGGTCAAAATATGCAAAACAGGATAAGTGACTGAAATCCTCTCTCCCCTGGCCAGACAGACAGACGGATGGACAGACAGTACTAGTGAGAATGCAGAGACAGATTTGGGAAAATAATGTGGCGATGGGCGACATCGTAACAGCTTCCCCAACGAGTGCACAGATACAGAGATGAACGACAGAGATCGGTGATGCACTTATGATATAAGTCAGAATACAGTATGACAAAAAAGGCTGGACTCTCGCCCGCGCACAGAGTCCGAGGTCCTTCTTCCGACTCGCCCCGCGCCACCTCAACTATAAGGAACCCAAAAGTGCATCCCTGGCGCATCAAAATATTAATGCGGGTCTAAGCAGAAAAAAGAGACCCATAAACAAGCACACCTGAATTGTCGTTGGGTCTGTGGGGACACTGGTGAGGATATAAGTAGGTGCTGACCCGAAGCCCCAGCCTGAGCCCTGAGAGTTGACTGCGACCAAGCAACGGGTTAAGAACACATTCATCGTCGTTTTTTATACTTTGGCCTCTAAGGGTCCTAGATAAGGGTTAATTTCGAACAACTCTGATTGACTAGAAGCGGGCAATAGTGGGCAAATTGCACCGGTGTGCGGTGTGAACATATTTAGCAGCAGTTGATGCACTGCATCGGAGTTTGGCGGTCCGGAGAACTCCGGACGCATGGTTATGTGTTTCATCATTGAGGCAGTCCGTTCCTCTTCCACCGCACCCCCATCGATCGATCCCTCATCCCCATCTCCGCACATTCTTAACTTCTCATATGGGCGACCAATCAGCATCATCTCGTTTTCAACACCTTTTCGAGTCCGCCTTGCAGGACTATGAACACCAGACGGGCATATCCTTGCCTAATCACCCACTCGCCCACCAACTCCAGAGTTGCAACTCAGCCGAATCTATCATCGCCGTTCTTCAACAGCAAGCAAATGCCTTGAGCGAATTCCGAGGAAGCGATAGAATATTGAAACCCCTCAAGAATCTCGTATCAATCCTGTGTAGGCTTTCCGCTACCGCTGGACTCGGTGATGCTGTCGGCCTGGTATGTTGGGAGGTGCTCATAATCTACGTCTTTCCTGATGATCATTTCTCAGTCATTCCCGCCTGCCAAAGTAATACATACAGGGCTTGCCCTTCTACTAGCGGTATGTGCTTCTTTTCGAGTTCCTCGATGCGTATCTTGTGACACCAAACTTTCTCAGGCAATCCAAGGCGTCAATGATAGCTACGACGCACTTGTCGAGTTGCTAGAGTCAATCGAACACTTTTTGAAGCGACTTGACATCTACACAAAGATCCCTCCAACAATGGCCCTGACTGAGATAGTGGTAAAGATAATGGTGGAGTTGCTCTCCACGCTTGCATTAGCAACGAAACAGATTCAGCAGGGACGAGCGAGTGAGTTCACCATTATCGATTCGTTACCCGACTCACCACAGTGAAGAGAAATTTGTAAAGAAGTTTTTTGGAGAGAAGGACGTCGAGGTGGTGCTCCAGAGACTGGATCGACTGACACAGGACGAAGCTCGAACAACTGCAGCGCAGACTCTGGAGGTCGTCTACGGTCTGACGCAGAATATGAGGATGGTGATGGACGGTAAGAGACCTATTCCTAGCCATTGCCGGTGAACATTCATACCTCTACATCTAGACGGCAAGGCATCGGCAGACAATGTCAGGGATGCTCTTGGTACGTGTTTTTCGCGAAAATATGTTCATCCCACGGCTGACTTTACGGTAGAACTGATGCAGAAAATGGCGAGCGACATGAATCGGTCGAAATGTCAGTTATTTCTTACCGTCCCGATTGGTGAATGGAAGCACTGAGATTGGGTTACAGGTGACAAATTTCAAAGCTGGCTCTCTCCCCCTGATCCATGGAAAAATCACAACATCGCCCGCGAGTTGAGCCATAGCGGGACCGCGGACTGGTTCGTCCATGGTGACCTCTTCTCGGAATGGAAACTGTCTGGACTGGGTTCCCTTTTATGGATTTACGGGAAACGTATGTCACCTGACCCCTCACAATTTCGCAGACGTTGATGGTTTCCCCTTTTGCAGCGGGCGCCGGGAAAAGTGTCCTTTGGTATGTTCGTCTTATTGCCACTTAAGTCTGCCTTGGGAATTTATGTTATCATTTGCTAGTTCCGCGATCGTCGAGGACGTCTATGCCCTGCGGAGATCTGGGCTCGCGTCACTGGCATTTTTCTATTGTGACTTTAGAGAGGATCAAAAGAAGGATCTCCGCGGGCTGCTGTCATCTGTACTAGTCCAGCTCTGCGATCAGTCTGACGCCTACTGTGATATCCTTTCTAATTTCCACGTCACACACCTTCGTGGTAAACAAACTCCCAGCGAGGGTGCACTCATCCGATGCTTAAAGGATATATTGAAACAATCGGGACAAGCGCCCGTCTACCTAGTTATTGACGCCTTGGACGAATGTCCAAATACATCTGCTCTGCCATCTCCCCGCGAGAAGGTTCTATTACTTGTGGAGGAGCTTATCAACTCGCGAATTTCGAATCTGCGCATATGCGTCACTAGCCGACCGGAGACGGACATCAAGATTGTTCTCGATCCCTTGACATCACACACGGTTTCCCTACACGACGAGATAGGACAAGTGCAAGACATCGACAGCTATATCAGGTCTGTCGTTAACTCACATCCAAAGAACCGAAGGTGGAAAGCAGGGGACAAGCAACTAGTAATCGATGTCCTCAGAAAAAGAGCTGATGGGATGTAAGTAATCAATCTCTGAATCCTTGAAGATTTCAGCTGATAGCTGTGATGTAGGTTCCGATGGGTTTATTGTCAAGTGGTCTACATCTGTGGCTGTCACCCAGGACGTATTCGACATGCACTGGCTGAATTACCGGAGACGCTTGACGAGACATACGCACGGACATTGCGAGAAATCAACAAGGCCGACTGGGAATTTGCTCACCGATTGTTCCAATGTGTCTCAGTCGCTTCCCGGCCACTCCGTGTCGAGGAACTCGCACAGTTTCTCGCATTCGATTTCAATGCAGGACCAATTCCAAAATTCTATGAGGACTGGTGCCTGGAAGACCCTGTCGATGCAGTACTGTCAACATGCTCCAGTCTACTTGTGGTTGTCGATGTAGAAGATTCAGCAGTGATACAATTTTCGCACTTCTCTGTGAAGGAGTTCTTGACGTCTACCCGGCTTGCGGAATCAAGTGACATTATTTCCCGACAATTCCATGTTTCTATGACACCCGCTCATTGCTTGGTTGCGAAAGCGTGCTTGGGAATCCTGCTGCATCTGGATGAAAAGATCACAAGAGATAGGCTGAAGAAATTTCCCCTTAGTCAATATGCCGCTGAGCACTGGGTTGACCATGCCCGAATCGAGAATGTGTCGCGAGCCATCGAATACGAGATGAAGCAGCTATTTGACCCAAACAGGCCACATCTTGGTATCTGGGTCTGGATATGTGATCCAACAGTTGGCTTCACTTTGGGACATGGAGAAGAAATCCCATTGCCACTTAACGGAGTGTCGTTGCATTATGCCGCTGTTTGCGGCTTTGATTCGATTATAACGTTCCTGATCACTGAACACTCAATGGACGTGCATGGTCAGGCCTTTTTCAAAGACGCGACTGCATTACATGAAGCTTCGCAAAGGGGACATCTGGAAGCTGCCTGTGTGCTGATCAAGTATGGCGCAAGAGTGACAGCCAAAGACTATTGCGGGGAGACTCCGTTGCATTGGGCATCAGAATGGGGAAGAGTGGAAGTCGTCCTGACCCTCCTCGAGTTTTGCGCGGACATTACAGCCCAGGACGAGAGCAGATCAACTCCGTTGCATAAGGCGTCGCTCGGGGGTAGTGCGGAACTTGCCCGGGTTCTCCTCGAGCATGGTGCAAACACGACAACCAAGGACAAGAGCGGGGAGACTCCGTTGCATGTGGCGTCGCAAGCAGGTAGTGCGGCAGTTGCCCGGGTTCTCCTCGAGCATGGTGCAAACGTGACAACCAAGGACAAGAGAGGGTCAACTCCGTTGCATCATGCGTCGCGAGCAGGTAGTGCAGAAGTTGCCCGGGTTCTCCTAGAGCATGGCGCAGACATGACAGCCCAGAACAAGTGGGGGTGGACTCCGTTGCATGAGACGTTGCATGTGGAAGTTCCCCGGGTTCTCCTAGAGCATGGCGCAGACGTGACAGCCCAGGACAAGAGAGGGTCGACTCCTTTGCATTACGCCTCATCGGAGGGTAATGCAGAAGTTGTCCAGGTTCTCCTCGAGCATTGCGCAGATGCAACAGCCCAGAACAAGATCGGGTCAACTCCGTTGCATTGTGCGTCATTCAACGGTAGTGCGGAAGTCGCCAGAATTCTCCTCGAGCATGGCGCAGATGCGACTGCCCAGGACAAGAGAGGGTTGACTCCGTTGCATCAGCTGTCATACAGGGGTAGTGCGGAAGTTGCTCGGGTTCTCCTCAAGCATGGCGCAGACGCGACAGCCCAGAGCAAGAGAGGGTTGACTCCGTTGCATCAATGCTCCATGGGTAGTGCAGAAGCCGCCCGAGTTCTCCTCGAACATGGCGCAGACGCGACAGCCTTGGACAAGAGTGGGTCGAGTCCGTTACATCAGGTGTCTTTCAACAGCAGTGCGGAATTCGCCCGGGTTCTCCTCGAGCATGGCGCGAATGCGACTGCCCAGGACGAGAGAGGGTGGACTCCGTTGCACCGGGCGTCTAGACATAATAATACGGGAGTCGCCCTAGTTCTTCTCGAGCATGGCGCCAATGCGACAAGCCGGGATAAGAGCGGGTCAACTCCGTTGCATCAGGCGTCGCGATGGTTTAGGACGGAAGTTGCCCAGATTCTCCTCAAGCATGGTGCAGACGTGACGGCTCAGGATAAGAGCGGGTCGACTCCCTTGCATTGGGCATCCAGATGGGGGAAAACAAAAGTTGTCCGCTTTCTTCTTGAACACGGCACAGAGACCACGGCCCAGGATCGGAATGGGTTGACCCCCTTGCATTGGGCATCCAGATGTGGATCCACAGAGGTTGTCCAGCTTCTCCTAGAACATGGCACAGAGACGACGGCCCAGGATCGGAAAGGGTTGACCCCCTTGCATTGGGCGTCACAGGGAGGACGTGCAAGAGTCGTCCGCATCCTCCTCAAGCACGGTGCTGACACGACAGCCCAGAGCAAGAGTGGCTCGACATCATTACATCTGGCATCACGAGGCGGACATGTGGATGTAGCCCGTGTCCTTCTCCGGCATGGTGCACATCCGACCACCCCCAACAAAAAAAATCGGACACCATTGCAAGAAGCATCAGCCGGAGGACATCGTCGGGTTATGCAGTTACTATCAAATTATGAAGCTAAAGATTGTAGTCAGCGGCGAAGCCTCTTGGTTATGGCGTTGCGCGTGATGGAAGAACGACCAGCACATACTTCTATCGTACTAGCAGTCTTACTCTTTTTAGTTATTACCGGTTATCAGTTGGCATATTCACACTAGAAGAATGTTTCACCTAAAACAATTCATGATTTGGTCTGAGCCCAGGCTTTGCTTTGGTAAATACTATACGGCTGTGGCTGCTGACAATGCCATTCGTTCCTATCAGGTGTTGATGCTGTCTGACTACACTCGTTATCAACCACCTCTTGTATAATATTGTCGTCACCCCACAACCTTTCACTCACGTAGACTTTTACTCACGATTTTGGAGAGTTAGCTTGAGACTGAAAGAAATGGTTCGTCCATGACAGTCCGGAGAAGCCACAACTCGATAAGGAAATCAACATCTATGGAGGGCACGTGAGGGTTCGCATCCATAAGTCTATAGGTTTGGTTCTTGAGATGGCTTTAAAATGGTATGGGTTGCATTTCCCGGAGATGGCAAACATTCTGCCCTACAACTTAGCATATGCCAAAGTCGTGAAACTAATGGGTATCAGGCTACATCAGCAAATCTACGCGATACTTATCGTTACTTTTCCACTTTTTTCCACTTTCTGGTTACTTTTGACACAAAAGTAAATTGTAAGGACCTACAAAGTTAATAAAAGTGACAGTGACCCCCTAAGCGATGGACAAGTAAAATTCAAGTGGTGTTCTAAGTATGGATCGTAGTAATAAAAACACGACCACTAGTAGTAGCACTGGCATGCTCCGGCGCGGCTGATCCGTTCAATTGCAAGCGTAGATCCAAGGTCCGAGGTACTACCACTACGAAGCAATTTCAAACGCATGATGATCAGCGAATCTGTTGACGTAGAAGAGACT
>QLOT01002755.1:0-18901 GCA_003313875.1 Russula aff. compacta | reverse complement strand
GGAGCTCCTCACCACCCAGCTCGATGACGCCATTGAGGCGCTCCACAAGGACGATTCCCTCGCCCAATGCCCTGAAGGGTACGTCGAGAACTCAGGGCGAATTCCTACCTTCCACATCCCCTGCGAGGACGGCAGCAACCGCTTCGCCTGTTTCATCAAACAGCTCCCAGACGGACGAGTTGCTGGACTCCATGCTCTGTCCACGGACCCCTCCACAGCCCACATCATCGACCTCTATGCCACTCCGAACTATTTCGGAGACAAGCCGTTGGAGCCCCTCCCCAGTTGGTTCAGGCGCAAGCTGTGGGGCACCCCCGAGGATTACGCGATTCTGGAGCAAGCTATTGCCGATCTGGATGACTGGGAAGCCTCGGCGGAAGTCCGGAGGTATAGGAGGCACGATGAAGAAGCCGAGCGGCTCAAGGGCAAAATCTGCGCCCTGGAAGGCGAGCTCCAGGCAGCCCAGAGTGCCCGTGCACTCTGCGAAGAACGCCTTGTCGCGGCCCGCATCGCTGACAAGGTCAAGCACCTGGAGGCATATCGACACACCCCACAGCTTGGCAGACGAGGCGGGAGGAGGCGCGTGGCGCTGAACGCCGGATCAGGACGTGGGCGTCCATACTAGCGGAGGAGTGATGCAACCGGCCTGGAGTGGTGCTGTGCACCGCGCTCCTGTAAGTTCTGGAACCGGCCATGGGAAGAAGTCGACGAGTCATTGTGGAGTGGTGAGTCACTGTGGAGTTGTGCTATTATTGTACAATACAAGAGTCATTGTGGAGCGTGCTATTTACTGTACCGGATCATGACTCACTGTGGAGTAGTTATTCTTAGAGTACCTAGTCATAGTGGAGCAATGCGCTGGCATAGTTATTCTTAGTACTTGTCTTGTAGTATAAGTAAGACTCCTTAACGTCCCTAAGACGGCAAGTTGAGTCTCCTGTCTCAATCCATATCGTTTCCCTTTCCCCTTCCTTTTCCCCATAGAGGAGTGGCTACTGCATTGTAGTGCAGCAAGCGGTAACTCCTACGCTATCAGTCATCTAAGTCGCTGTGAAGACTTAGCTCAACCCTCTTAAAGAACTACTAGGCAACTATCGACTTGGTCTATTGTTGCGGCCAAACCCTTGGCGGTGACAACCTTTCCATTTCTTTCTTCTGCCTTCTTTGTTCTTCCCAGACCTTTTCCTTGAGTGTGGATGTTGCTACCATGGCGTTAGCAATGAACATGGACGAGGGGAGGAGTACAAGGTTGGCATTGTCCATCAGTCCTTGGTCCATCCCTGGTGGTCTTGAGAGCATGTCCGGCGCAGTATGGATCTTTCCCGGTACATGTTTCAAGACGATGTTGTAGTCTTGAAGTTCCACAAACCATCTTGCTACCCTTCTGTTGACCTTTCTTGGCACTTTCCAGTGAATTAGGTTAGCGTGATCGGTTAGGATAGTGACAGGGATTTCCATAGCTGTTACATGAGGTCTGAAGCGTTTGAGGGCTTTCAGGACTCCGAGGAACTCTTGCTCGTAGATGTCATAGTTGCATTCTGTTGGGGTGAAGGTGCTAGAGTAATATGCGATTGGACAGAGCATTGGCTTGTGGGTACGTGGGTTGAGTTCTCCCTCCTGTGAGAGTATGGCTCCCATGCCATACACGGACGCGTCTGTTGCTAGAAAGAAGGCCTTTGTGTAGTCTGGCTGGCGCAATATGGGTTTGTTGCACATGAGGGTCTTTAGGTTTTCAAAGGCTTGGCGGCATTCCGCATCCCATGTGAATGGGGTGTTTTTACGCGTCAATTGGATGAGGGGTCGAGCGATGTTTGAGTAGTTTGGGATGAAGTAACGGTAAAAGCCCATAAATCCTAGGAAGGCATGGACATCGGTGGTATTCTGAGGTGGTGACCAGTCGGCTACTCCTTGGACCTTTGCTGGGTCCATCTGTACTGTGCCTTCTTCTAGTACTACTCCCAAGAACTCAACCTTTCACTGTTCGAAGGCGCACTTTTCCAGTTTGAGGTATAGATCGTGTTGTTTTAATTTCTCAAGTACTTTGTGGATGCATTCTTCGTGGAACTTGGGGTTGTCTTTGGTGGTGACAAGGATGTCATCCATGTAGATGATGAGCCAGCCTTGTGTGAGCTCCTCCATGAAAATTGCATTCATCATTGTCTGAAAGGTTGCGGGGGAGTTAGTTAATCCGAAAAACATGACTGTGGGTTCAAACAGCCCTTGGTTTGTGATGAATGCGGCTTTCCATTCGTCCCCTTGCTTAATGCAGATGTTGTTGTAGCCCTATCGCACATCGAATTTGGAGAATAGTCGCACTCCTTTCACTTTCGCGATCAGTTCTGGTATAAGGGGAAGAGGGTAGCGGTTGCAGATCATCCATTCGTTTAAGCGTCGGTAATCCTGCACTGGTCAAAGTTTTCCGTCCTTCTTCTTGATGAAGAAGAAGGGTGCAGCATATGGGCTCTTCGAAGGGCATATATATCCCTTTGCGAGTTGTTCTCATACAAACTCCAATAGGGCCTTCTGTTCATCTTGCGTGAGCTGATACACCTTCCCTGGGATGGACGAGGGTGCTCCTGGTTTCAGTTCGATCGCATGATCCCATATACGTGTTTCTGGGAATCGTTGAGCAGCTTCCTTGTCAAAGACTTGTTTGTGTCATTGATACTTAGCTGGGATGGTCCCCCGCTCCTTTCTGTGAACCGGCCTGCTCTGCTAGTTTTGATGCTAGTGTCTGTTTCTTTTCCACGGTGCCAAGGAAAGAGACTCGCACCATATGAAGGGGTCCTTGGCAGGCTGGCTTCTTGCGAGGCATTGATGTTTGTCCTCTAACAGTGAACTGGCACCTTCCTATCTTGGTTTGGGTGGCTGCCTGTGTGCGTAGGATGAGGGGAAGTTGTGTGCTTTTGATCCAGCCTCTCGCCCAGTCGATTTTTAGTTGCGTTGCAGCGAACCAGGGGTATCCCAGAATAATCTTCTGGTCTCCTAAGTCAGTGAGGAAGAACCGCAACCACGTTCTCTGACCGCCCGCCTGCATTTCCAAATCTGTGTAATGTTCTATGTCTCCATTCTTATTCCTCGTCCCATCCACATTATAGACAGGTCATGGTCTATCAAGTCTTTTGATGGGGAAGTGCATGTCCTTTGCGTATTGCATGCTTAGGAAGTTTTTGGTCACTCCTGAGTCTAGGAGCGCAACTGTTTTGGCCCTCTTTTGTGCCAGATGGATGAAGACACATAACTGCATAGATTTCCGTATCAAAAAGTACATCCTATCTGACCCTATCCTCCTGATCCAGGCCGCACAGATCAGGCCTCTGTAAAATTTCCTTCTTCTGTCACTCCCATGTGGTTCATCATTTCTTCTTGCTCTTTTTTGGACAGCGCATCGAGCTGCTGGCATAACGAGTCCAAGTTGGGGACGTTGGACAGGCTCTTGTTGTCTTCTGGGGCCCAGTCTATAAGCTGAGCAGTGCGAACATTGTTCCTTCGATCCTGCTTAGAGGGGCAGGAGCAAGCAAAGTGTCCTTGTTGTCCACATGTGAAGCACGCACCAGCAGCCCCTCTCTGGGTCCTACTTCCTTCTGTTCTGACGGTGTTCCCTCTAGTTTGCCCGCCCCTTCCTCTGCACCAGCCTCCCCTGGGGGCGTGGGTTCGATCCATGTCCATAGGTACCGGATAGTTTGCCCAGGCTCTGGGCGCTGTGCTGGAGTTATATGGGGCTTGTCCGAACCCTTGTCTGGGCGGGGCGTTTGGAGCATGTTGTCCTTGGTTCCTCCAGTTGTTCTGGGGGAAAGATGGCCTCTGGGGGCTCATGTTGAAGTTGCTGCTCGTGTTTCGTCCATAGAGGGCTCTGACCATTCGCTGAGATGCTGTGACATTGATAGCCTTGGCTTTCATTTGGTCGTAGGTGACGACGGCAGTGTCTTCAAGGATTTTTGTTCCTATACCTTGTGGAAGGCCTTGTAGGAACATCTGCATCATGTTCTGGTCTGCTGGATCATACCCTGCTTCATGCGCTATCCCTTCAAAGTTGGATATGTACTCATCTATTTCCGGCCATCTCATCTTCAAGTCCTGTAGCTTGATGCGTGCTTTCTGTGCTTGCTGTGAATCTAGAAAGCGATCTCAGAAGTTCTGGACAAAGGTGTCCCATACTGCAGCCACGTCGGCTGCCGGGTTATTGAGCATCACCAGCCACTTGAGCTGCTGCGAGGTCCATCAGTTGACCTCCGATCCTTTGATGCAAGTGAGGGCTAGGGCCACTCGTTTGATGAAGGACACTAACGATGGTACGTCATGGTTAATGAGAAAGTAGGTCATCATTTCTCGGAGGAAGCTCTCAGCTTTGGTGCGGTCTCCTTCAAAGGCCGTCGGTAGTGCTCCTAGGGGTTTGTTGTCACCTCCATGGGCAGCTGGTTGTGCTTGCCCTCCGGCTGTGCCAGGTGGGTTTCCTCCGCCTCCCGGTGCACCCCCACCTCCTGGAGCGCCCCCTGGTGGTCCTCCACCTCCTCCAGCTGCACCTCCTCCTCCTGGTGGTCCCAAACCTCCTCCCATTCTTCCAGTTCCTGTGCCCATATATGTCATTCCTGCCATCATGGTTGACATGATGCTTAGTAGCTGCATCGCTCTTGGGGGGTCTGTTGTTGTCATGCTGGTAGTTACTACTGGGGTATGAATGGGTGAGTGACATATCTGTTGATCCATTGCTTTATCCTCTTCAATTTCTTCGTCTGTGGATTCGATGTTCTCTCCAAAGATGGGGACATCGTAGTATCCGTTTGGAGCACTTCCTTCACTGTCCTGGTTGTATTTGTCCAAGTCCTTGACTCTTGCGTCGAGATAGGGCTTAAGTTCTTCGTCCCAATCAATTGAATACCAGCGTTTCTTGTGGCAGTACACTGCTTGTGTTCTAGATTCCCCTGTTCGTATTGCATGGGTCTTCAGTACATCGTCCCAGAAGACTGCTGTGTTTCGGCGAGCCTTCTCTTGGTCAACTGGATATGACACATATCGCTTCCTATCGGAGGCCG
This sequence comes from Russula aff. compacta, assembly GCA_003313875.1. NCBI lineage: Eukaryota > Fungi > Basidiomycota > Agaricomycetes > Russulales > Russulaceae > Russula > Russula aff. compacta. Next base: position 13,868 of record QLOT01002755.1, on the reverse strand, counting down.
TGGTGATTAAAAGAAGTTGAGTCTGATGTCACCGGTGAGGGCAGTGACACTGAACTTGCGTCTTCAACAGAGTGTGCTGATAGGTTTCACTGAAGTTGACTTAGCTGTGTCACACTTCCTCCGTCCTCTGGTAAGGACTCCCTGTCTGTAGATAAGGAGCTGCTGCTCGTACTGGAGCTCTCTCTGGTTCCTGGCATCCCTGGTATGCGAGGGAGGCAAAAGAATAAGCACAGAACGCCTAGAAGCGTCCAACAAGCCATGGTGAAGCTTCAGAAGCGATAGGAACAGAGTCACTACTCCTATTGACAGGAGACTCGACTTGGAGTCTCATCTCTTCGCTGCTTTGGTACAAGTACACTACTGGATGGGCTGAAACCGTCCTAGCTATCGTAATACTGCTGACTGAGGCCACAGAGGCTTTACTAAGGCGCTCCACCAACTTACAAACCGGCTGACAGGAACCTAGGATACCCACACAGAAGTCTGAACAGTATCGTACCAACCCTAGGCCTAGACTGCTCCACCAGTCCTGGGGGTCAAACGCACCTCCTCAGATGTCAACAGTGGTTCTCTTCCCCACCGGGGAGCCACCCTGTAATAGGTGGAGTCAAAACATCAGATAAGAATGCTCGGACCAACAAAGAGAGACTTCGCACCAAAGGGGACCAAGTGAACATTGCCCAGCCCATGGGGTTAGAAGGATGGTCCACAGAAAGCTCGTCGTAATGGGTACCAGTAGTTGGGAGTAGTGTGCCAGCTCCTTCATCGCTGTGCCAAATGAGGGTGGACTGTAATATTAATTGGAGAGAAGCAGAATATGAAATGTTAGCCAACACAAAAAATGTTTGCTGCGGCCAACTAAAAAGCCTACCTCTGTACTGACTTGATAATCATGGGTGTATACAGGGACACCAGATGGCCAAGAGTCTATCCATTGTAAGGTCCCCTTTGGACCTAGGCTCAGAACGCAGCGAATTAGCTATTTCGGAGCACCTGTTGGATCGGCTTGGATCAGCCATGCTGGAACACTCACCAGAGTGTATCCTCATATGGCCTTTAGCTTGTTAGTTTTGTGTCTCCATTCTCTATGTACGGCGACCTTTTGCGTACCTGGATACCTTTCTTTCAAATCTATAGGCAGTCTTTTTGTATTTAAGCATCTCCCCTCCTTAATGTTACAGGAGGGAACGCAGGCACAAAGGAAAGATCCACACGGGATCCCCCTGTTGTCTCCCCTGTAGCAAATCTATGATTAAAGTGAGGGATTGCGGATGTGCACATGCATTGTCTGTAGAGACAGCAATGTACTACAGGGTGTAAGCTTATGGGAAAGACTATGAACAGTAAGTAAAGATGCTCACCTCAGTATCACGTGTACAGCACAATGACTGAGGTGACAGTAGTTCTACTCAACCACTATTTATCTACAGCGTGGGCTCTTGGCCCAAGCTTCTGAAACATTCTAACTAATTGTCCTTATTCTAGCAAAATGGGAATGTATGTAGTACTGTCCGTAAGTAGCTAAATAACTGCCATACTTTAATACTACGCATATGAGTTTGTGTCCACAGGTGGTAATCTACACGAGTCCGATCACTCGATCGTTCCGCCCTGAGCCAGTGCTCCGACCCAAGGACATTCTGATCCAAGGTAATTTCAACATCCCCACTTTTCCCTCTCTCTTGTATTGTCTTGTGTTGTCTTGTATTGTCAGTATTGCCATCAGTATTGTCTCATCAGTCTAGGCATTTACGACCATGGACCAGCTGTCCATGGGGTGCCTCTCACTTCAGTTCTATTCATGCTCACACTCACGCTGCACCCACGTTCTCCGGTCCCTATTTCCCCCCTCTGTTACACATCTCTTGGGAACTTCTACACTTACAGCTAGTGATGCCGCGGTCTGGTTTGGTCCGGTTCTTTCAAAAAATTTGCAAACCTGGAACCAGACTGTCGGTCCAGTTCAGGGATTTTGCTGAACCTTGAACCAGACCTAAGAGAATGCGTTCGAAGGGTCCAGTTCAGGTTCAGAGAGGTCTGAACCCTGAACCGGACCATATATTCAGCATATGTACAAATTTTGTCTAAAGGAGAAAGACATGGGACAAAGGGATGTGCAGGGAAGTTGGGGATGCCACAGATGCGGCCCGTTTGCTACATCTGCAATCTAATCTATGAAAAGTGGAGTGCGTGCCAAGGGTTGCATGCGTGCCAAAATCTCAACAACTATATATCTTAAGATTATCTTCCTTATTCTCTGGCACTGCCAACGCCTCAAGGTATGACTGGATATGCCCTTCAGCCTCTTGCGCAGCACTGATATGACCATTTCTGTAAGCACTCTTCAAGATCTGCAGGGCTTCAAAGACAGCTGGGCTTAAACGATTGCGGAGGGTGGTGCCAGTCAAACCACCACTGGAGAAGGCTCGCTCAGATAGAACAGAGGAACCTTGGATTGCCAGATAGTCATGGGCCATGTTGGACAGTGTCGGAAATTGGATGGAATGTTGCTACATTCCCAAATGAGTGCCAAAACAAACAATGAACATAAATAACTTACCCCCCACCATGCAACAACATTATTGACACTCTCCAAAGGGCTCTCCAGGTACATCCAAAGCTCCTTGTGTGGATTTGCAGTTAAAGTGTCACGAGCGTGATGTGTTTGAAGCATTTTTTTCATCCAGCTGTTGCCGTACTGGACTTTAGAGCTACTTGTCACTATTGTGTAATCAGCGTTGGATCAGTAATTAAGATAAATGACGTACCAGGTGCAGGGACATCACCAAGAGCAAGAGCCGCTGACGGTTTGTAGTATGAGTCAAACTGTGATTTGAATTAGAGATGAGACAAAGTACAGTAACTAGAGACAACACACCACAGTTTCAATATGGTCAATGGCATCTAGTAGTTGTTCTGCATCCCATTTCTCTTCAGCATATGCCAGTTTAATATTTGGATCAAGAACTAGCAGTCATTTAGTGAAGATCCTTCAAGTTTCGCAGAAGAACATACCAAGGCAGATAAAATATGCATCTGTGTCATCTGTCTTTCGATACCACTTCCCCAAGTTGTCCAAGCCTGCATATATAGCGTCAGAAATCTTTGAGAACCTTGGGTGATTCGCCATATTCCCCCAATTCTCTTGCAGATATTCAAGGACTGGTATTGTATGCCATACGGTTGGGTCTTGGGAGCTCAAAAATGACTGATGCGCTTCAGAAGGCTCCTTTTACCAAAGATTAGCACCACTCAAAGTTAATATTGACACTTACATGCAACACCTCATGCATCAGCTTAAGTTTGTCCCAGTCCAATTTTGTCAACTTGAAATCAGAATAGGATTTTCCCTGAAGATCAGGTACTTCATCACTATCGTCTGCACCCTGGATAAAACGGTTGACTGCCTAAGGAAGGCCATCAGCAAATATACAAGAATATATAGTTAGGATGTACTTGTTGTAGGAAAAGGATTTGATCAAGAAAGTTGAATAATGAAGCCCATTGGGTCTTGACCCAATACCGGAGCTCAAGGGGGGGAACGTCCACCTCCTCACATGATTTTTCAAAGAAGGCTTGAGCTTGCAGTGACTTACAAATCTGTAAAACCAAAATTCTATGAGGTGCAGAAGTTTCCTAAAGTCCAAATACTGACCTGATTAACCAACGCAAGCGCCTTCCCAATACTATCAGCAACCTCAGACTCAACACTATCTTCATCATCTACATCACCATTGCCATCACTATTTTCACCTTCGTCTTCTATCTCTCCAAGCTTAGCATCAAGTTGGTCTAGGTCATAAGCCTCATGGTCACACGCATCCTGAACTACACACTTGACCCTTTCAAAATCTTGCGAGATGTCGTAGGGGTAACTCCTCTGACAAAGTGTCCAGCCCCCAGGTGAAGGGAATGCTCCATGCACCTGAATCAAATAGCATCAGTCAATTAACACTAAATTCTACACAAGACTCACCTAATCCTTCACTGAGCAGGTATCCAATGAGTAGCATCAGGGTCGATAATCTTACCAAACTCCTTCATTGCTGTGTCATTGTTGCTGGTGTTGTTGGAGGTAAACCACCCAGCCTATAATAAAAGAACTTGTACATGGATATGAGACCTACACACCTTATTACGGATACCATAACAGTCAATAGTGTGTACAAGGACACTTGTGATGTTGGCACCAGAGTGATTACCTTTAAAAGGTGCGAACGCCAGTTGCTCAGACTTCAGTTCCCAATCCTGAGGCCTTTCTGGTGGGGAAGAGATGTAGTGGCCTGTGATTGAGAGGTATGGATCTCGAGTTTTGGACATCCAGGTGTCGAAGGTAAATGAAATCTGTCCTGGCACATCTTAAAGATGTAGGTGAATATCATAAATTATGCAAAATCGTTCAACGTACCTCCAATTTGTTTCTCACTTGCTGTTCAACTGATTTAGCATGGTCAAGTATCTCTTTTTGAACCTTAGTACGATGGGGGATATCTTTGTCATTTAAGGATGGGTGACAGTATGTAAGGTAGAAGTCATTTAGTTCCAGCACGGTTTATGTAAGCAAGATAACACCTTGCTCGCTGTTGTATCTCCTCTGCAACACCTCAATTGGGACAAATTCTAGTATATGGTAATGGTAGATATTATCCATAGCTTCAATTTGCACACAAGATTTTTCAAAAATATTAAGCTGTTTTTGAGTAGTTTGAGTGGTGACAAAAATACTTGTTTTCACTGGAGAAACCATTTTTAGATGTCTGGGCACTCAAAAATACAGTTTTGTATTTTTGATGGTCGGAATTTTGACTGCATCACATGACCCTATGGGATACAGAGTGGTCAACTTGAACGCTGTCTAGAGCACTCAATTCATATTTCTTTGGCCCAGAAATTACTCAAATGCCTTGTAAGAAGTGTGCAATGAAGGCTAGATGCAAAAATATTGAAAAGGCAAGGATTGAAAAGGTGCAGAGGCATTGCAGTGAGTTCCACATGCCACTCCAGTTCCGATTCCCACTGATGGCATCTGCTGATGTTGTAAATCAAGATAAAGTTATCGCACTCACTGACAGACTCCCCCAACAAGTCGTTGAAGAATGGAAGGGTGATCAAGATGAAGAAAATATTAATGGTCTTGAGGAAGGGGAATCTGAGCGCGATCAAGAAGACAGCAATCAAGAAGACAGTCTTGAGATTGTTGAGCAGTCAATGCTCGATCACTTCAATTTCATCTTGCAAAGGGCTTAGAATGCTACAGTGGAAGCAGAGAAGAACAGGCCCTGAAAGTGTCCAAGAACATATACAGGAATGTCCAAGAGAACACCGAGGCGATGAAGGGCACACCAAGAAAACCTTGCAAAGCAGGGCTACCTCTCTGTGTTTGAATTCATGGCGCATGTGGAAAATATGGCCAACAAAGGGCCATGCACAGAGCACCTCACAGCAAGGCAAGAGGAATCAGACATCGAGGATGTGGTGTCTGAATGCATGGGCCAGGTGCGTGTTAGGGGACCACTGGCACACTGAGCGTTATTGATAAGCCTAGCCTGTAGCCCAGGAAAAGGAGGAGGAGGAGGAGGAGGAGGAGGAGGGAGATGAAGATAAAGAGGAGGAGGAACAGGCAACAAGTGCCTTGCACGAGGACGACAGTGGGCACCCCGAAGCAGCAGCACTGAATGCCAGTGGAGCTCAGGAGGCAATCCAACTCCTTGAGAGTCTCTCTTGCAGATGTGCCCCAGTGGATGAGTCCCCACCTTCCGTGATCAATGATGCACTGTGTATGATACATGATCATCCAACATTGTTGTGTGCACAAGAGAGGCTGGTGTTGCAGAGCTATGAGAAGTCGTCTCTTGATGTTCTCTTCCAGGGACACATCTCTGCCATGATAGGGGTCCTAAATCTCTTTCTGGACCCAGATCTTCAATACACTTGGAGGGAAGTGTCGATGATTGTCGCAAAGGCTCAGGGGCATGGATCTAATCACACGCGCAGCATCCAGACCTGGCTTCTGGATTTTATTCAAGAGGGAAATCTCCCTTTCCATTCCTATGGCCATAGTAAGAAGAGAGCTCTTGAAGATGAAGAAATTTCACAAGAAATTCAAGAAGAATTGTCGAAGAAGGCAAGAGTTGGCTTTATCAAAGCAGAAGATGTTTGCATGATCGTTGTGAGCAATAAGATCCAGATCTTGTTCTCATGGCTGGGGATTCACAAGCCCAGCATTTCCTTGTCAACAGCACAGAGGTGGCTTGCTAAACTGGACTGGCACTACAGCAGATCAAAAAATGGGATGTATATGGATGGCCATGAATGAGATGATGTTGTGGCTTATCGGCGGCCTTCATTGACCAATGGGCAGAATATGAAACGTGTTTCCAATTTTGGTATTAATGGTGATCCCCTTCTTCGCCCCCCATCAGATTTGCACCCCCTGATCCTCATCACCCATGACGAATCTGTTTTCTTCCAAAATGACGAGAGGAAAACTTCTTGGAACCATCAAGACAGCCAGCCAGCCCCCAAACCGAAAGGCAAAGGGCAGTCACTGATGATCTCGGACTTCTTGACAGCTGAGTGGGGATGCCTGCATGATGATAACAGGTGTGTTAATCCCTTTTATTTCTTATTGCAGTCTATATTGACCACTCTGTAGAGAGGCCTGAATTGTATTCAAACCAGGCAAGAATCACAATGGATACTTCACCGCAGATCAACTTATTGTGCAAGTTGATCTCGCCATCAATATCTTTGAGGCCAAGACAAATGACCTTGCACAGGGCCTTTTTTTGTTTGATAATGCCCCCAGCCATTTGAAGCGTGCCATGGATGCAATATCTGCCACTAAGATGGTCAAAAGTATGTCTGATTATCTTCTTTAATCTAATTTATCTTCTCACGAAGCATTGATGGACACACCACCCAAAGGGGCCACGCATGCCTGATGGCGTCAATCCCTTGACAGGTGAACCACAATCGTTCTATTTCCCCAATGACCACTCCCTTTATCTGGGGTGGTTCAAGGGTATGGAACAGATTATCTGCAAGCGTGGTCTTCTGCCGGAGGGTGGCCTCCCTGCCGAGTGCGCTGGCCACAAGCCCCCTGAAGGACAGGCCAGCTGCTGCTGTCGCCATGCCCTTTATACCCAACCCAATTTTGTATCGCAAAAGCCTTTGCTCCAGGAGCACATCGAATCACGTGGCCATCTGTGCAATTACTATCCCAAGTATCACTGTGAATTTAACTTTATCAAGCAATACTGGGGCGCAGCAAAGCTCTGATTCCGCATTGCTGGCCATGCAAAGATGATTGAGGAGATGCAAAGAAAGACACTCAAGTGTCTTGATGACATCCCCCTTGAACAAATTCAAAGGTGCGTCGCCAGTGCTTTAAGTTTATTCCAGGGCTGTACTCTTTTCAGATTTGCAAACCGGTTGGCACACTTTATATCTGCCTATCGTCAAGGTTTATTGGGTGCCCAAGCAGTGTGGGCCAACAAGAAGCACCATGGCCATTGTATTCTCCCCCCAGATATGGTTGCGCTTGTGAAGAAAACAGTTTTAAAGTAGTATATTTTGTATATACATGAGGACTTTCTATCCCATAATCCCATCCTTACTGTCACTGGTACCTGGGACCTGCACACCCACCCTACACACACACCTAACTTACATGCACACCTACATATGCCAAGGATGGCCGCTAACCCTAACCCTAGGATGCTTACATAAACTGTGCTGGAACTAAATGACTTCTACCTTAAGTAGATGGTAGAATGGCACTTTTTCAACTAATTGGAAAGCCTACTCAGAGATTTCAGCCAATACGTATGGTACCAGAACAACAGTCTCACCTCATCTTCACAAACGACCAACTCGATAATGTAGTCAAGGAGACCAGCTGTAGTGAATTGTGGAGCACAAGATTGAGTAGAAACAATGCCATCAAGAGTTGATTGTGATAGACTAAATAGATTCTTCTTAGGTGATGCGAAGTGAAAGAACAACTGAACTGCACAGACCTGTGATCAATTCCATAACCTTTAGGGGTAGCACGCTTGTGCATAGGGATTCCAAGCTTGGAGTAATGCTCCTTATATGCTTGGAAGTGATCGTTGTGCCTTAAAAAAAGAAATAAGCAGTACAAACGTAAATGAAGTTGTATTAAGTACCTTGCGATGTGGGTTCGCAGCGTTGACACACCACCTTTGAAGAATGACAGTTTGCGAGAGAGCCCTTTCTTCCTATCAATGTATAGGTCATCAGCAGTGAAGATAAACTCAGGAAGTTGACGATCATACTTGCAAATGGTGCACCAGTGGCCCCTTTCTTTTTTTCCAGTATCTGGATCAGTCTCCACAGTATTGTGAACAAAGATGGTCCCAATGTCGGCTGTGCATTCAAGCTTTGTGCAGCTGTTGTTGGCCTTCTGACATGTAAGTACAAAAATGGGTCATCAGAATGTTAAGCTTACCTTGCGGTCCTTGTCACCCATCTCTTTGGTCTGTTGATATGCAGCCTCAGCCTCATCAGTATCAGTTCCATCACCATCTGCAGACTTGTCAGTGTCAGTTGCATCCCTGAGTGAAGTGGTGGGTCCATTGCCGGGATTCACACCATCAGAGCTATCAGAATCTGGGATGGTCTTGCGCGCTACATGGCAATGCAAGGGGAGGTGACTTCCCTTACACTTCCTGGCAGTGGCTAAATCATTTAGGGAATTAGCAGCATCTCAAACCCATGCCAAAGGTTTCGAAGTGCGAGTTGTGCGACAAACACCTGCCAGCTTGATGGCAGGCTGGTGAGAGACGAACTAAGTATCAATTGTGGTCGCCAAAGATGTGCCCACAGATGCAGAAAGAGCTGTCGGCGCCGCAAGCAATGGGCCAGGTATGGGAGTGATGTCGTCAGGGTCATTGTAGAAGTCAATTTTTGAGGGTGAGAGAAGAGAGCTGTCACTTGCGACTGCGCAACCAGACATGTTGTAACCAGTGCTGTGGCTCAGTAGTGGCAATGGTGGATTTGTCATCCGAGAGAGTAGAGACAAGGGTGGCAAAATATATGTCCCTAGAGAGAAGTGTGAGTGCGGGAATATGGGGCAAGACTTGTACCATAGCCTGCAGTTCTACGGCGCGAGCACCCAAGTAAGATGAGACAAAATGGAGAGAAGGCACACTTGTAGACTACATTTCCCTGAAGAGATGTACCGAGACGTACTGAGAAGGAAGAGAGGTTAAAATGCACAACAAGAGAAAGGGAAGGCACAACTGAATTCGCAGTGATTGCTACTGCCGCCATCCTTGAAGGAGGCCCTAAATACATCTCCTACGACTCCGGGACATTGAAGGGCCGGGTAATGGTGTATACAATGTTAATGTCCAGGAAAAATGTAAGGAATTGTCAGTAAAATTGTAGAGGGGGCAGACTAAGGAAGGAGTTGAGGTATACTGGCACCAAGCAACTGCAACTAAGTTGATCATCATTGCCTAAAAAGCGAGGAAAAAAGGAAAGGAATGGAAATAGACGAAGGGCATCAGGATTGATATGGCAGGAGATGATGTGATTTGTTCGCTGAAAGCTCACACCGGTGGTCGAGAGTGCAACAATGGTTTGAGGGGAGGGGACGGTAGAAGTCTTAAGGGTGGGACATGTGATGATTTGCTTGCAGTTATTTTGGGGCCAGAGTTAAGGAGGTGGTGGAGGCAGTGAGAGAGATGGTGGGCGAGAGGCGAGGACCGGAGGGCAGTAAACACGAGGTGGGCATGGCGATGTGGATGATGGGAAGAAAACAAAGATGGCAAGTTGACAGGGCACTCCAATGTGGCTGATCCGATCTGATCTGAGCTGTGGATCTTCAATCAAAGACTGAGACACACAGTAGTCGAGGGCACATGCTACACGCAAGGCAAGGTTTGAGGTTCAAACGCGTTCACATGCATTCACCAATAAAGGCCACTCACATGAACCTAGAACTGGACTGTCAGTCCGGTTCTAGTATCATCATGAACCTGGACTGGACCATGGGTCCAGTTCTGAATGGTTTGGGTTCAAACCACGGTTCAGGACCGAACCATGGCATCACTACTTGAGGTGTGCCTACCATAAAATTGAAAGGATATGTCTTACCATTGAAGTGCAGTCTCACTGATCGGTCCTTGAGGAAGGAGTGGCACCAGTTGACCAGTTCTGGGGCAAAGCCCAGGTTTTCGAATACCTGGGCAAGCCTCCCATGATTGATATTGTCAAAGAAGCCATGTATATCAAAAAGAAGTAGGCCTGTTTACAAACCTGCCTGGTGGGTCGAAAAAATACACTACCCATTGCATGGTCTTAATTCTGTCTTAATGCTGGGTTAGGGTCATCAGTGTTCAGTCATCAGTGTTCCTGGTGTGCCAGGAACATGTATCCTAACCCAAGGGCCCTCTTGCAAGTGCCCACCATGCACTGACATGTGGCAGGATTCAACTTAAGCCCCAGACCTATATTACTCAATGTGGGACCAATAAGGGAGTTAGGTCTCTCCAGCCAGGGTAGGGGGACTACCCCATCCTGCCATGGTCCAGGCGGTAGGTGCCATTCCCATCCCCAGGCACCTGGTTCATTTATGCCCATATAGGCCTGGATCCCCAAGGTGTCCTAGGTCCTTGTTTTCCCTAGTTTGACAAGGGTGGTCTCCCCCTGAGTCCACTAAACTAACCACCCATAGACCAGGGCTTTTTATGGCAACCACCCAGTCCAAGGGTGCCAGGTGGCCTGTCCCATGTCTTCTGACCGGTGTTCCGGTGCAGGTGGGTCAGCTGGTTTTTATTTCCAGTCCCTGGTCTTATATAACCCTTATCTCTAGCCAATCTTGACAGACCATTCCTGGCCAGGCCCTGTAAGGACCTTGTTAGGGAAGGGGAGGGTGTGGTTTCGAACCTACAGCCTTATGGGAACCACCCCAGCTGCACCCACTGCACCACCCACCCCCCATCCTCTTCTATAGTTTGGTGTGCACAACATGCATCTAAGACTCTTTTACCAGGATGATTGTTTCTGCTTGTATGGGTAGGCTGAGCAGCATAAATGAGGGCCTTGGTGGCTTTGGCACCCTTTTGACCAACCTTAGAAGGCTCCACATCATCACCTTTTTTCTTGTTGTCCCTCCTCATCTTTGGAGCTGGTGCTTCCTCTGCCTTATTCTCCTGCTCTGGTGCTGCTGCTTTAAAAGGTAGATGACCTCTTTTCTTTGGTACTGCAGTTGTCACTGCCAAGGGTTTGACAGCAACAATAGACTATAACTAGGACTCTGTAGTGTCCTAGAAGACTAATAGAGCAAACCAGGTTATCGCTTGCTGCAGCTGAATGCAGTAGCCACCCCTTAGTGCAGAATGAGAAGTGAGGAGTAAGTCACTGTGATTGACAGGAGACTCAACTTGCTGGTACAGGGTAGCTAAGAGTCTCTACTTATAGTGGAGAGGGATCCTAGGATCCAAAAGAGTAACAGTACTCTATATAGTAAGAGGAAACTAAGGTGCAAACTGGGAACAAGGGAGTCACCAAGAAGAGAACAATGGGTGCATCTAAAAGAGGTTGACATTGGGTCATAAGGACCCAGAGAGCATGTGATTCCCAGTGAACAGAAGGGGATCCATGTAGGAATGGGCTGCACACCAAAAATAAAAGTACAGTGCCTCAGGCACACACAGATGCAAATGATCTAAACTAGACTCCTGGCCAGTTCCACAACTTACAGGAGTGCAAGCAGTTGAATGCTTACCCCAGGCTGGTTACAGCAGTGGTAGGTGCTGGTGACAGCTCTTGTCCACCAGTGGAAGTAGGTTTATGAGCATGAGTGGTACAGCTATTGGTAGCTGGCATGGTCATATGAGAAGGTGATGGCTACTCTATGATATTTATCCATGTGTGGGCTCTTGGCCCCAAGGGTATGGTATATACTAGCTAAGCATATGTACTAGCTACTGAATGTCCTTAGCACATGTGGCATTGACTATGCACAGTGCCTGTGTATGTAGGAGTACAAAACTAAAACATCTTTGACTATATGCTAACTGCTAATGGAGTGTATGATTACCTATGGAAGCCTGATCCACTCCAGTGCTCTGGCACTCTTATGAATGACCTGCACTCATATGATGGTCTAAAGGCCCAGCACATTTGGTAAATCTGGTCCTATTATGAAAAACAATGTGAGTTATGTTGGCATCATGATATTATTCAAGAAGGCAAGGGAACACAATGCAAACCTCAACATCACCATAGGGAGGTCACCAGCAGGTTCTCATCAACCCTATGGTTCCCCTTTCAGCACTACATCCACCCAGTGCTCCCCTATCTGTCATCACATCCATTCGAGGAGACAGTGTTGTGCATGTGTGTGAGTTCAGTATGCACCTATGCTACTTATTGGAGACATGTAAGAACCATGGTCTCTTTGCAAGCAATCATCCTTAGCAATGAGGAAGCTCACTATAATGGTGTGACCAGGTGTCGGTGGTGTAGGTGCATGGGCATTGAATGGCATGCAAGTGTTGTAGTGGAATCCAAGAGGAAGCAAAGACCTAAAGAGAAATGAGGAGGGGGGATGAGCAAAGGAAGGCAAGGGAAAGGGGGATCTTGAGGCAGACATGGGGCATGAAAATGTTCCATGAATTCAATTAAAGGAGGTGAAAGAATAGACAGTGCTGTGTGTGCCAGATGGGACTCTACATTAACATAAGCTGGTCTTTTATGTACATTTCAATCAGTACCTAAAAGAATTATACTGTATTATAAGGAAGTGGGGGAATGTAATCATAAAGGTGTTGAACAAAGCAGTAGCATGGAAGCAGGGGAGAAGGGCAGTCATAGGAGAAGAAAGGTAAGTAAAAGAGGACAAAAGGGAGCATATGGGCTGTGTTAACCAAGAACCAAGGCCAAGGAATCCTTCTACTCCAATCCCATTTGCCCATGATGGCATGAGACCAATGAGGGCTCACATTTGCCATGCAGGCCAAAACAAAATGGGCTGTGGCAGTTGCAGAGACTGAGGCACAGATATAAGACCAAGAGTTAGGGACAGAGAGTGAGTGTCACCACCAAGGGTTTGACAGCAACAAGAGACTGTAACTAAGACTCTATAGTGTCTTAGAAGACTAGTAGAGTAGAACTGGGTTACTGCTTGCTGCAGCTAAATGCAGTAGCCACCCCTTAGAGCAGAACAGTAGATGGAGAGTAAGTTACTGTGATTGACAGGATACTCAACTTGCCGGTACAAGGTAGCTAAGAGTCTCTACTTATAGAGGAGGGGATCCTAGGACCCAAGAAGGTAACAGTACTCTGTATGGTAGGCAGGCAACACCACTGGACTGGGAACAAGGAAAGTATCAAGAAAGGAATAATGGCTAATGCCCAAAAGGGTGGTTGACTGGCATGTGATAGTCCTGGAACAATAAGGATGACACAAGGGGAAAGATGAAGGGGGTAGCCAAAAATAAAAGTACAGTGCCTCAGGCACATGCAGATGCAAACAGTCTAATCACAGACTCCTGGCCGGTTCCACAACTTACAGGAGCACAAGGAGTTGAATCCTTACCCTGGGCCAGTTACATCACCTGTCTACTAGAATGGATGTCCACGCTCCATTATCCTACCCTGTCATCATTACCCCAACTGGGGTCATGTTGCCTCCACCTCCAAGAGTTTGACCCGCTGGGGGAGCCTGGCCACAATGAGCCTCCTTTCACAGGCTTCCTTGGCTGATTGATTGGCCATGATGCTGGCCTTGATGATTTGCAGCTCCCTATGGAGCTCAGTGCCTTTGTCATCCAGTCTATGGTACCTTTTAACATCTGCATAGAGGTCCTAGCCCCCATCTTCAACCACCGCCT